>NNCF01129271.1:0-77267 GCA_002313205.1 Laupala kohalensis | reverse complement strand
AAAGTAATTTAAAATTAAATTAAAGTATTCAAACTAAATTAAATAATGACTGAACCAAACTCTAAAAAATATGTTTAATAATTACACTTAGGAAACCGACCCAGACACTTGAATCACTTAGGTGCACATCACTTCACTCACACTTTTACTTATTCCCCTTTCTGACTCCCCTATTGCCCTCCCTCTTACATCACTTCACTTCACATCACTATCCTACCCATCATCCCTAAACAACTGGCTTTGTAACTACACTACCACACACTATCTTCCAGAACTTGCCTAACCTTTTGAGTAGATGAATAGCCCGATATCCTCTCCGCAACCGATGCAGGCCTTGAATTCCACTCCCTAATTGTTCTGTTTAAGAATGAAAATTTTCCAACGTCTGTGTTTTGTTTCCTAGTTTTGAATTTCAAGAAATGGTCTTTTCTACTTATTCGAGTATGATATTCCAAATTTTCTTTTATATATTTCCAAGCGGGTTCATTTTTATAAGCTTTGTATAAATTTACTGGTCTTGCTCGTTTCCTTCGAGTTTCTAACGATTCGAAAACTATGCAATCTGTTAAATTCGATTCGCGATTAATAAATTTTAGAGCCTTTTTTTGAACTCGTTCGAGGTTCTGAATTTGTCCCTGCCGATAAGGATCCCAACAAGCGGTCTTAGGCAATATAAATTTGCAAATCATGTTTTATTTCGTTCAAAATTTTAATTCTCTTCACACGTCACTTGGGTTACCTCTGTCCTTCGTTAATACAATATGAAACTCATATTACAAGATCATTTGTCACAAAAATTAATTATTTAAAGTAAATTGCGTGCGGTACCTAGATTCAATCTCAATGAGTTCCCAAATAATTAGGAATCTGATGGAATACAAATCGTGTTTGGTGGGTACAAGGTACCACTATGCATAGTAACAAGAAGGAAATGAGAATAGTCGATAGCGTAAATATGGGTCGTAAATTATTTAACACATTGCCGAACTGCACATCCAAGAGGACAATGCTCGCAGATCTCCCCAGTGACTGAGAGATAAGATTATGAATACCTTAACGCCTCAGGTAACGGCGAAGATTCTACGGAACGTATGTCCGCAACATGTTTCTTCCTTTCTTGATATTTACGAGATTAATTCGACGTGCTTTCAGGAATTATGAGAAATTCTAATCTACGAAACAAGAAGATCTAGAGTAGCCAGCAGAAAATATTAAATGGTTTGGAACGAAAAGTGAGGTAGACCGTGGACGTATATGGTGTATAGTGCTCATTTTAATATTTCAATGAAAATGGATTATTGACCCTTTAAAGGAAATATGCTAATAAGTAGAGAATTGAGTAACCGATTCAATCTCATTCTTCGAGTTAAGAATTTCCGTTCTCCACTTCGATTCTTTAATTCCCGCTGAAGGACAAGTATCCTAAAGTCAAACAAAGAGATTTAATTAATTAATTTTTTTATTGTCAAATACACTAATTCATTATGCCCCTGTGCCTTAACACAAAGTCAGCCCCACTGGTGGCGTAGGTGGTAGTGTTGTCGCTCATCACCTAAACATCCTGGGTTCGATTCCCAATTTTCACATGAATGTCCTAGTTTAGATAGCTGTGACTACTGAAAAGCAAACCTTCCTTCCTCTATCCAGCTCCTAGTATCAATAACTCTATTACTAACTACTTCTACTAACCCCTCCAGATGGGCGAAGTTGTTGGTAAACCCAGCTAACCGGTCCACCTACTAACAATGACCTACCACCCAACTTCTAACTCCTATCGCTCCATGTAGATAAGCTTCAATAGCACGCTACATTTCCCATTAACAAATACAACACAAAGTCATTACCAGGGTTACATATTCAATTGTTTCTTTTTTTCCTTCAAAATAAATTACTTCATTATCTTGCTTTACGAAACGTAAGAAGACAATAAAAAAGAGAAGATGAAACAAATATATGTGGTAGGATCAAATTGAGGCAGACGTGGATAGTAGAAAAAGTAAATACAAGACAAAAAGAGAGTTTAGTTCCTCTTATACTTTATCACGCCATTGTTATAAAGTATAACAATGATACCGATTAAATACCTTGTTACATGTACGTTGTATTTAATCCTTCTTATTTATAATAGTTAATTTCTAACTATTCGCTACTGGTACGCTACCTTGAACCAGTTGTGTACATTATCCCTGTAGTCCCACTTGACCCTAGTTTTTCTCCGGTTTTCCTTCGAATAGTGGCGAATTTTCCATGGGCAGGAATGTAATCAATACTTTTGTTTTATTAATATCACATTTTTACCGCACATAATGTCTACAATTTGTTTTGGAATAATAAATGAATAACTGTAAGTATTTATTAAATAATTTATTTTATAAATATTAAATCGGCAACTGTCGTTGGACCCTTGCTTGTTTCTGGAGGGTAACGGATGGTACGGTGCAGTTGCGCCCGATGATCAAGAAAGGTAAGGGTGTAAGTGTTATAAGGGCGAAAGCGGGTGGTCGATGTCGATTTCCGCCCCTGGTCAACTCCTATGTTAATTTCTTTTACTTCGCTGCCAGCCGTGGGATTCACGACCATTCTTTGTCATCCCAAGAGTTACAGCAATAGTACTTTTATAATACTTTTATTTAATTCACCGTTTCTCTTTTCAAAAGTTAAAAACCAAGATTTATATTTATATAGAGTACAAAATTAGAAAGTTACTGCTTGAGAACTGATGATTCTATCAGATATACACTTTCATGAACTTATTTTAAAATTTTATCATTCTCCATTAAAAGTGATATTACAGATCGTGATATTATTATAGTTCGTAAAATGGCAAGATATGATATCTCCCCGTCACAGAGCGCATCGCGTAATGATTCCCTGCTCCTAGTCTACAACAATTTGGTGATATTTAGTTTATTATTAACAAACGTTCGAGAGCACAATTTTGTCTTATACGAATTTTGACAGCATAAATTTATGTCTGGTGACAGAAAGTAGAAAATTATGTTTGGACTTGCCCCACCGTACATTACAATATGAAAATATTTTATTGTAATACTAAACATCAAAAATACTTTTTAAACATCAATAAATAAACTATTTAATTTTTTAAGTTTAAAATAATAAAGAAATTGTTGATGAGAATCAAAATATTGCATAACAAGTGATTAAATATGACCCTTTAGTGTATTCGAAGCGAAACATCATCCACATAGCTCGAAAGCGTATAGAAAATAAGATAAATTAGACAGCGGTGGCGTAAATGGTTGTACAGTTCGTAGAAACAAAATATATATAAAAAAACATCAGTTTTTGAACCAAATATTTCCAATCAATTAGGGCGACCAGTATTTTTTCAAACAAAAAATTCCCGACTTTACCAAACTCTGACCACCTTGGCAATGTATTTATTATGAAGAAATATTAAAATTAAATGCGTTATTTTAAAATACTAGAAGTTTAAATAAAAAAATCACTTCTCAGTGTTTTTGTACTTGGAATTAACTTCGAAATAAAAAAATAACTAAATTATTTAATAGCATTAGGAGGAGATATGACGCCAAATGAGGGCGAATACATTTATCATTATATCTACGTGTACGTTAGCTTTTAAAAACTAATGTTCTGGTGTGTCGAAAAGCAGTTGCGATATAAAATAAATCTGTTTTGTAAAGGAATAACTAACGTATCAAATAGTTTGCCAAAATGTACCTTAATAAATTAGTACATAGACATAATGAATTAATTAAAATTACAATTACGATTAAAATGATAAATTATATTTCACGCTTTGAATGTATGTATCACTGTCAGTTTATATGCATATATTAATCATATGTATTTTACGATTAATAGCAATGTGGTCGAGTTAGGTCAAGTTTTTTTTTTTCATGAAAGTTGAAGCAGATTCCAGTAGAGTGTTCAGAACAAAAATAGTTAACAATTATTATGAAATTTAATGAAATACTGAGCGTCCTGAACCGTTTCATTCAGTGAAAGGATATTGTCTCCCAACCTTTACCTCCACTGGCGGAGGAAAAGGTTTGAGGAAAAGTTCCATATTCCGACCTCTCTAACGAACAACTCTACATGGGCGCAACTCGACAGCTTAAGTGAGGGTAATCCTTGCATTCCATTCGACTGCTCCGCAATTCGACAGCTCCGAGAGTAACTATCTTATGTATCAAAGTGTACATTATACTATAAACTCATTTTAAAGTTTTGTAATAGTTATGGTATCTTTAGTCTATAATGTACTATTAGTGTAAAAGTATCCTTACATGACGACTGACTCTCTGAAGACAATTGTAATTTCAAGATAATCTACCTCACACACGTATACTTCGTCTGACATTCTTCAACGCAAAACTTGAAACAATTGGTTCTCCTCAAATCAATTCGAAAAAGTTTTAAAATATTCGACCTATGTGTTTCTCAGTATGAAACAATTTTTCAAGTTTACAAAAATTTAAAAAAGAAAAAAATAATGATATCAAAAAGTGTCAATTTCGGATGCAAAGCACTTCAAAGAACTTGCTTCTAATGAAGTTGCAGAGTTTCGAACGATAAAACATGAAAATAAATGTTTGATAAACGTGGTAAATAAATCAAAACCAAAATTATTCATATATCTGTCCCTAATCATAAATTTACATTATTTAACATGATAATATTTCTTATATAATTTTATAAATAATATTTCGTTCTAAATTGATAGGTGGGGTACATTCCAGAAAGAATTCGATAACATTCTTGAGCTTGATACGTTCAATCCATGAGCCTCCATCGAAAATAATTTATAAATTTTTACAGCTCTGTTTTGAGTTTTAAGAAAATGTAACTCATTTTTAGCATGCGAATCACATATGTAAATGGAAAGGAGAAGTACATATGATAAATAATTGTAAGAGCTATTCACAAACTTTCTTTAGAAATATTATGTACGTGAGAACTACTTTTCTTTATTTTGAAGTTGAAAAGAAATTAGAGTAAAATTCGAAAACATACTTTTTGTGATATCGCAATCGCAAATGATGAGGTGGTATTTTTATCTTCTCCAATAAGCGTTTTAGATGAATTCAACGTACACTAATTTCATGGTTGTTTGGATATAAATGTTAAACATGATTGTTTGGTATTGGTGTTAAACAAAATACTGATATATTAATCATTGTTTTACACTGAATTACCGTTTCCCTATTGTCTCATTATTACGGCAGGACAAATAATTATATCCCCTAGATTCACACGCAGGGTCCATTACCTCCCCCTTTCCTGTGTCATCCCTCTGACATCCACACTTTCTTGGTGAGTGTTGTGGGGGATAATTCTCCGCAAATCCTCTGCATCACGGCATACTCTCACAACTTCCCGTCTCTTCTATTCCCTTCCCCACTCGATGATTCAACGCGCGTGGGAAAAGCAGGAGCCGCCAGAAGATCGCATTCGCATAATCTCTTCCATTACGGAAATATCATGCCCGCAAAACAAACACGACTTGGGGACTGCGTCTCAGAGGCTGCGTCAACCACATCCTCCAATAAACAAAGCCCCGCAGTTACGTCATTCTGGTGTTGTAGAGTATGTCAAACACAGTGTGTATCATTAGTTGACTTTTGGGTTTTCCCCTAGTATCCTTTACACCGGGGTGTTTGATAAATTCATAGCAAAACCTGAGGTACAGAAGTTAACTATTTTTTTATTTAAAAAAAGATGCAGCTAAAAATTGAGTGACAAATAACTCAATGTGAGACAAAATCAGAACAGACACAAAGTATCCGTTTTTCTATCCCTCGGTAAAATGATTCCATTTTTCTCAGAATGTAAAATGTGAAAAAATAGTGTGTTTTCTAATAGCAAAATTTATCTTGAATGTTGAGTGATTCCAATTTGAACGGGTAACTTCATCCTGTTTCTGATACGACAACGTACGCGGCGTTATGAAACCCATCGTTTCCTGGTGTCGGAGTTCGTCGGCAACCAGGCGGCAAATCGCTTCCGCTGACCTCGCCACCCCCATCTTCCAACTCTCCTTTCAACCCCACACTTAAGCCCCCCCGCCAACCATCCTCCCCACCTTCATTTCACCACTTCGCCTTACAGTCATCTCCGCTCCCCGCTTGCTCCCTCACCACCACCTACATCGCCTCTATTTGATCAGCGGAGCTTGAATGGGAGCGGCACACCGCCATCGTCGCCGCCGCAGGCCTTACCGACGTCGTCATGTTTGCCTTGGGTCGGGTATTAGAGACCCTGTCAGTGTGGCGGGTCGGTGGCCCGACTCCGTCCTGCAGCCGCCGCTGTCGCCGCGGACCCTGCTGCCTCCACCGAGCTCTATCGGCCGTGTAGGAGAAAATAGGCCGCGGAGATGTCATCTGTCCTGGTTGGTCCTTCCGCCGCCCGCCGGCCCTACTGTCCTCGCTGCGCCGCCGCCGCCACAGACCCCGTGACTCGCCTTCCGTTAAAATAACCCGGGCACGACGTCAGTCTTGAGTGCCCGCGCCCTTTGTCGGCCCGCCCCGGGCGTTTGCTCAGGCGGGTCTCGCAGACGATGGGGACGTGGGCGGAGAGGAGGTCAGGATAAGAGGGAGAGGAAGAACGAGACTGAGTGATGTAGGATACCTGAAGGGGAGTGCGTTCAACAGAGGTGAGGGTGGAGGATGTCCCAGAGGCGGTGACGAACGGGTGGAGAAAGGATACTTGTAATAGATGAAACAAGCAGAGACTTCATTGATGATTTTGACCTCAAAAAATACACTTGATGAGTTATTTTAAATCTACATAATGGGAGATGAAATTTTCATATTGAAATCGGTACACATTGGTAAACGTATCATTTCATATCGATAAAAGGAAATTTTGTTGAAAATAGAGTTTATTTGACTAAAAAGTTCTGTTTTCAAAATTATAAATTAAAATTGTTCCTAAGATAGTTGAAGCATTCCCGAAACATTGTTAGAGGTGAAAACAAGGGAATCAGGCTTAACTGTGTATGGACTCCACAGATACAGAATTAAATAGACAAAAATAAACGGTTCAAACTCAAAATTTCCGTCAATACCCGTCTTTCTATTTGCTATAACAATTAACAATTAGAGAAGAAAAAGCAACTATCGCCAGCATCTTCTCGACTAATGAAGGCGAACGCCGAAACGACTCCACAGATTTCAAAACACACCATTGCTCGGAATTTTTCTTAGACTAATCTTCTTTTACACAGGCAGAAATGAAATATACATATATTATAAGATCTAAATAGTTTTACTTACTGTTTTTTAAGACGTACAGCATCATAATTTTTCAAATTCATAATAATAAAAATTTACTACAAAACTTAACTGTATACACTTCACCATCTCGCGGGAACCGCCCCGGCCGAATTTTTGTTTTCGAGGCATGACGTGATTGTACCATTTCATTACAATTCTTGTAAAATCTAAACTATTCGTCGAAATTTTACGATTTAAAGACTTTTTTATTTGTTAAAAGCACAAATTAAATGATCTGTTAAGTTTGATGAAGATTGATTTTTTCATTCTTTAAGTATTTTAACTCTTCTATTTTAAATACCCTTTTATCGACAATTTAGGTTAATATTTATAGATAGACATGTTGTCGCGGACTCTTTTGAAGAACTCTTTGAGGCAAACAAAATTGCTATTCGTAGTTGTCACCTATCTCTAACAGTTTAGGCAGCTTAAACAAATATAACTGTCTTTTTTTCGATTTAATCGATATTTACTGTCAAAAAACATTTCTATATTTCTTATCGCACTTTTAAAAATAAAAGTTGGCCAATGTTCATCCTGGTCATCTAAACTTTCTTACTAAATCTCCTTACCAAATTTCATCACGATCGGTTCAGTAAAGTCGTGATCAGGCAGCAAACCGACATTTTTGCGCCATGCGTTTATAATAGTACGGATATACACGTATTAGAGTGGATTAACTCACATAAGTCAGATTGTGGTCTGACAAATTTTGCGAAAATAATATAACGGTGTCGAGAAATGCATGTAAAGCCTAATTTAAATTTGAATGTTCCGAAGACTATCATGTAAAAAGACATTTCTCACAAACAATTCCTGCGCAATCTTTGTAATTCAGTATGTTAGTATGTGTATTTTTCGTACAAATTAGGGAATTAATATTACTATGCGATTACAATCAACCACAAACGAAAAATACGGTGAAAAATGTATTTAGTATAATTATGTAAATGTTGTGATAATTAAGAAGTTTTACTGCCCAGAAATAATCAGTAACATTTCACGCTCTTACGTCGCTGTCTGAAGAACCTGCTTTATGTGGATGTAATTGCCAACGTACACTCCGCGTAGAACGAGAAAATTGCGGTAATTGTAAATGGGAAATCATATCTGATTTATAAACGAGAGATGTTTTCTTTATTATCTTGACTGATAATAATGGAAATTATACATTTCGCATAGGAAGTTCGAGACAAAACCTTGATGTAAGTAATATCACTGTAACTTTTGTTGTTAGTAGGTGAAGGATACAAAAAAATGCTTAGTAAGTATTTGAAAATTTATGTATGTAATAACTGACGTGGTTATATTAAGACATAAAAAAACTGTTCTCACATCATAAAATCTATCCTCATTTTGCAAATAGTCTGCAAACAATTTCCTTCTTAATGGTTTGAAGAAAATATATGTAATTCCTCTCACATTTGAAAATTAAGTTATCTGTAAATTCTTAAAGACCAGTAATGATTCTTTAGCCAGACTTATTAACCGATGCTCAATTGAAAAGGTTATTATCAGCAGAAATGTAATTCCTCATGATCATAAATATGTTTTTTGAACTCATGAAAAATAAATGATCACGCTATATGCAAACGCAAACGCTACTATGCATTTGATTTGCTTTCGAACTGATAATGGGGTTGGATTCCCAGTTGATCATGATTGAGAAACATAGTTTTATTTCTTAATTTCGAAAATTATATCACTCAGCGAACTAGCGATCTACAGACGAATCTAGTCTTAACTCAGTACTGCTCGACCGAACGACGTGAGGTTTTCAGTTGGGACTTCCCTCACCTACTCCAGACTAATGCCGGTTGGGACCGGCAACTCAACATCTCTCCTTCCCAACTTCCTTACCCAAGTCCAAGAGTTAGGTAGAAGAGCAGACCTCATGGCCTGAATCTCGCAAAAAGACAAAATAAATAAGTAAGCTATACAATACTAGGGAGAGAGATCATTGATACCTCCAATAAATAACATATACTGTCCTCAAGGAATCTTCGAAGGAATTTGTGGAGAGAGTGTCAATTCTAAACATAGTATGAGAATCTTTTCCTAAATTAAAATGAAACGTTGCGGGTACTTGATGGAGGTTGAAGATTTTGTTTGAAATTCTGGAAATTTGTTTGAATACGAGATATATTTGTAGTTCCCCGTGGATTTGTTATAAACCATGGTTTTTTAATTCTTGTTCGAAGAACTTGTTTTGGAATTTCTGTATTTTTTATAATGGATAACCTAGCTGATTGACCCCATATGGGACAAGCAAATGCGAGAAGAGGTCTAATGATTGATGAAAACGGAAGGGTAGATTTGGACAAGACAAATGAGAATTGGTCGATGTTAGTGTATTTCTGTTGGGTTATAATTAATCTGTTGTTTATGTGGGTTTTCTAGATAAGTCTTGAGGTGAATAGTACTCTGAAGTGTTTTATGGAGAAATAGTTTGGAACCCATGGTATAGTTAATTTGTTATCAGATTGGGATGAAGAGAAATGTTGTGTTCAACGCCTTTTCCACACACAAAATTAGTGTTGCAAGCTTTATGCACTTCACTCTTCTCTTTTTAGTTAGTTATTTTTGTATTATTTCTCTGTCATCAGTGTATAAGAGTGATCCTGCATGTATTGAACTCGGTGGGTCACAGCTTAAATGATAGTGGTTTCTCGTGGTGCTTAAGACTGATGTCCCCGTAATGTGAAAATGATAGGACTGTTAATATCTCCAAATAATCCAGAAACAGTAAATGTCCTGAACGTATTGTGTGGAAATATGTGATATAAAAAGATAAATCGTGAAAAAATTTGAAAAGAGAGAATTAATTTTTGACTTGTCCACTTGTGACGGTTAATGTCGTGAAAAAAAACCTTTCTATTCGAGATAATCAAGTCAATGAATATTATTTTATTTAAATTTAATTTACTGGAAACTTCAATATTTGTATGTATAATTTTTATCCAATTTCGGAATTTAATATAATCTAAACAATTATATTTTTTGTGTAGTACAAGCGTACGTAGAATTACATTACTAAAATACCTGAAATTGGCATAAATAAACAGAGTAACATGTACTTATCATGATTTTCACTTGAAAAACACCTCACCGACCATTTAAACGAGATAATTGTGATTATAATTGATGGTGTAATGCATTGCGTCTTTTAAAGGAAACACTTATTTTTTTTAAAGTACCAATTTTTCAATCACGAAAGTGATGGAAAATTTCTTTGACTTGCTGTAAATTTTCCGTAGTACTTTTACATCACTTTTATCCATTGGTAACTGGACATTTGAGAAAGCTATGTACCTTTTTCTGAAGTGAGATGCGTAAATCAGGAAACTGTTGTTCTCGGTCACCATGTTTGTTCATGCTCTTATGCATTTCAAACGAGGTTAAGCGAGCTCCTGAATATTGTTTGTACTATGTTATACTATGTTATTAACTAATAGGTACAAATTAATCGTGTTTTCTCATTATTATAATTCATACTGTTGTGTTATAAAACTATTACTTTAAAAATAAAGAAAACAATTACACTTCTCAGATTTGACTAACATGGGTGCTGCCTTAGGCTGTCTTTATTTATGAATTTTTCCTCTTAGAGATACTTATCTGTAATTAATTCCGTCGAGTTTTAATGCACAGCTTCGTAATGCAGCTCCAGATCGCATTTCGTTTCGGAGACATTTTCCGTTGCTGAAGGTGCGATGTTGTGCAGGCCTGCGGTGGGGAGTGTGTCCTCTGACTGCAGCTGTGTTTGTATGTTTGTTTGTTTGCTCAGCAGCCGTAAAGAGCCAAAAGCCTCACGGCAACCGAACAGTTTTAAGTCCTCTATGCATCACGTTTGCATTCTCTCTTCGAACTCCTGCACTGCCATGACCTACTAGGTTCTCAGTGGATATAGTTTTGCTGCATGTGAATTGGTTTACAAAAACCTATCGAGAGAAGTACTGACGCTAAAATTAATAAAACCGAGCAAAAGAATTAATACAAACTATACCTTCAAATGCTGAAAAGGAGCTTTTCGAGACAAATAGCTTTATCTCAAATCTGATGGTAGGTTTTTTATTTCATAAACTTCGAGCAAAATCATTGATTGATATCGGATGCATTTTGAAGATACAAGACAAATTATCACTATTGTGTGTCTCGTAAATTTCCATTTGAAAGATTTATTTGAACCGTCAAATATAAAGTATAATTTTAAGGTAGATGGAAAACTTCGTACCTTTAATATTAATTAATTAACTGATCCCGAAGGGAAAATTCACTCACTGTTAAATAATGAAAAATTTTAAGAGAGTCTAAATGTATCAAATAAATAATAAACTTTGTTACAATTAACTTCAGATATTCAGTACAATGCTTGACACAAATCACATATCTTGGATAAATTCGCTGAAGTGCTTTAGAGCATGATTTCGATGACGACAATCAAACCTAACTAACTTAAGGATTTTCGTAAACGTCGATCTGTTTCCGCAATTTCATTTTGTTCCTCCTCCTCTGGATGGTTCTGGCATCTAATTTATACGAAATGTTTTTTTTAAATAGATTTTTGAAGCTTCATAATACATTTGTGCAAATACAAGTATCCATACTACTCCGGAAACTCTTAGTGATGAAGAATGTTTATTGAATATTATTAACGTACACGGTTATATTACATGTTATTTCACTCATTCCTATGACATAAGGCAGTAAAAAGGACAGTCAGACCATGAAATTGCATTTTCTCTTTGTTCCTAAGTTCTCTGGCGATAGGACCGACACACATATATGTGTAGCGACACCGTTTATGAACTTTTACAACTTAAATTAAAACTAAGTTTTTTTAATATATTATAAAACATAGTTAACTGGTGGGCAATTGAAATGTAGATTACGATTTGGCCTCAGTCCAGAAAATAACCTCTGTTATGAAACATCGATTTTGACATTTGGTTATTTTTTTAGTGACTGTACTGCTTATCATATTTTATTAACATCCTCTGTCCCACAATATAATCGAAAGTTTATTTTTGAAATAAACATATCTTGTATTTTACAAATGTTTTGGTCAATATCCAAAAATATTAGAAAGATGATGGGTTATCAGCCCGAATGCAATGCGAGTAAAAACGAGAAAAACAATCTGAACGTAAATGTTCACCAGGTTGAAGGCAAACTCGTTTACCAGATATCTTCAGAGGAGGAAATGGTTTTACATTATTTGCTCTGATACTAATGGACAAGATCACAAAACACAACCTGTTATTGATAAACCGCTCGGACGTTGAGGCTCAGCTAAGGTAAAAGCACCTGTAACAGGCACCGTTAAGGTTTGATTCTGGTAACAGACACAAAACTCATTCATCTACGAGATAATCCTCCGTACTTTATGAAGTACTGTCGTTAAAACTAAATAGCTTATTCTCTCGTATCAGAAAACTTGAATGTTGTACCCCTAGAAGTTTTATTTGATGTTAAAAACGACTGCGATTACAGGGTGTTAGCGTCAATGCTTCCTATATGCTTCAAAATGCGAGTTCAAGTGCGTGATGATAACTAGATTAAGCTGGTAATTGGAATTTTCCTTAACTACTTTCTTTAAATAATGGTCCGGTATCATGAAATTACTAACAATGCAACATTTTTCCTATTTTTCCTAAAATTATGTTGAATGATAAAGTAAAATAGTTAAATGCATGATATGACCAATATAAGTAAGGAAACAAACACATGTAACACGAATATTTGTTAATAATAAAGCTATAATACATTTGACAAGGAATCCAGGCAAAATATTTTCGAAATTACCTCATTTTTGTATGAAATAGAACAACATTTGTTAAGTAGAAAGTACACGAGCAGTGTCGCTCAAGTTAGTAAATATGGCATACTACTTTTTCACATTGTAATACACTGTGCATTCGTGTGGAAATCTGAAAATGAAATAAAAAATTTACAGTTTTTCTGTCGACAATAAGCTATAGAAGATGCAAGTTCAGGAGTATAATGTGCAACTGAAACTGCTTTGCATAAAAAAATGAAACATTATTTTAAAACTCGCAATCTATAAATAAACCCAAGTTAACTAGATATTTACGGTCTGATAATTTCCTGTTCGTTTTATAATCTCGGTGAAAAGTAAATTGTGATACAAAAGAGTAGTGATTAGTCTTGATGTGTTATTTGTTTTTACACGAATGAGTATCCAAAAGTTTCAAATGAAATATACACCTTTTTTGAGTTTATATTTATACTCTTTGTAGAATCATTATAAATTTTGTCGTAAATTTTTTTCTAATGCAATTTACTTTTCGTTCGGGACTAACATTTTAAACCATAATGAAATAAAGTTATTAAATAACGTTTATTTCCTTATTATTAGATAAACATCAATTAATTACTTAATTAATTAATTAGATGTTTCATTAACCTGTGTGGTAACCAGAATAATTCCTTCTTTAAAATGTTAGGAAAGTTAAGTTGATGTTGGCAAAAATGTCAAGAACTTGTCAACTGAAGTACTTTCGAAACTTAATTTCACACCTCTACAAAATTGAAAAAAACAAAAAACATACAATGTTGAACTGCCATACAAGAACCTCTTCTACACAGTACACAAACGTACTAACACTCGCAAAAAAGTAACAATATTTCACGATGTATCAAACACATTATATGGAATGTTTTAACGTGGTGAAACCAAACCTCCGCTGATAAGAAATCGCTTGTGCTTCATATTTGAGTATCCAATTGCGTATCAGAATCAACCGATATAAATACTATTTTACACAGTTATCAATGAAGTGTTACGTACATGCTACACTTAAAGTTCCTATGACATCTGCATTTCTATGTGGACATTATTCACATTATTCCACACTTATGTTGAATATGATATGTAGAACATATGTTCTATGCCTGGAAATACATAGCGCATGCCATAGTATAAATGTACAAGAATCTAATTCAATTTGCAATCTCACATGATCATGCAAAAAATCATTTGCAGGAATATTTGTTTTTCCCTATTGCTTTTGGAATAAATCATATGTCTAGTATTCTGGAAGTAATGACTTAAAACACAATTTTTGAGTTCTGTTCTGATCCATCATTTTATTGTTTAGTTATTCGGGAAATATATCTTTCATGTATTCTTGCTCGTACAACACCGAATACCTTAATGAAACGTTCAGTATTGGATCTCCAGGATTTAATTGGGACGGGTCTAAAGAGTTCTCAAAATATTACCCATTACGTGTAAATAAAAGTCTTGTAACCTTATTTAGAACCGACTCATCATCGCTCTATTTTCAACAAAAAGGATTCACTGTTAGGTTTATCTTCTAGTAATAACGTTTTATAACACTTAAGGTTACATAACGACCGTATCTGTTATAGCGGAGAAGACGAGACCTGGCGTGGTCCTTTTCTACCACAAGCCACTTACACGAGACCAAGTGGTTGCATCATGACACGGAGCAAAGGTCGCCTTGCGACAAGAGACGACGCTACACCTTCACGATCAGAAGCGCTGAGAAGGACGCAGAAAGGGGTGTAGACACCAGACTTGAAGGAGGAAGAATAAGAGGGTGGGGCGGGAACGCCTGAGCGGCGCGTCGCTTTAAAGACACCGCCGCCTCCCCAATCACGTCCACACTCCACAACATCAAATACACATAAAAGCCGGTTCACTCCCTCCCCTTCGTGGTCCAGAAGTCGAAAAAGCCTTAAAATAAATATCTCGACAGGGTTCCCTGTCAAGGGTTGAAAAACAACTGCCTTGTTTCTCATGTCTTTTTGAGCTAGCCCAATGGCTCTTCCGTAGGGTCAACTCACTTTACCTTCACCAACGTGCTACAGACTGCATAGTTTTGAACAACGCTGAATTATATTTATTACCAAAAACTCTGATCCAGAAACAAACAAAAATTAAACATGAAAAATTTTAGTGTACTACAACAATGATGAAATGTTTGTCAATTAAGTTTTAGCCAGCTCATCTAATCGACGAAACAACTAGTAGATGGTTACTTTAAAGTACTAGACATCACTCCTAGCCATAATTTACTATTTCCAGTTGTAAAATTATTTCACTTTTTGACAACGTTTCACTTATTTCCTCTCATACGTGTTCTTCTGTTAATTATAGTTTGTTGTTTGTTTTAAGAAAAAAAATCTATTCAGAGATACAATGAAGAATATCTAAATATTTTTCTCCATATTAGGTGGACAGTTTCGAATTTGGATTTGAAATTTACAAAATATGATAATAAAAGAGGTAGAAGTAAGAACTTTTTATTGTATACAAAAGCAATTTTTAGTAATCTTCTGATTCCTTTGCTATCATTTTCAATCACAACTCGATTCAAAGGAATTTTCGCTCAAAGTATGGATGAGCAGATATATCCATAATTCTCCGATGAATCCTTTGAACGTAAGAACGTTTCTGTTCTACTATTTTATCTTGAGCGTATACAGCTCATTCCAATAATTTTACGTTCCTTCAGAAATTTCTTAAAGTTTTAAATATCAATCATAGCATCATTTATTTCCATTTTCATATTCATCAACCTTTCCCGCTATTTAGCATTCCAATTTTGTTTTTACTTAAAGCTTTCGGTTCATAATTCGAGTTAATATTATCACTCTTGTTTATTTCATTGTAGTATGCAACTTGTTTGGATATGCCATCTATGATAGTTAAAATATTTTTGTTTAATTAAAATTACTTCTGTTTTCACTAATGAATTTGACTAATGAATTTTCACTATTTATTTTCTTTGTAGATATGACTCTTTCATCATTACCCAATGAGGAAAAGTTAGTGCAAAACATACGCTAAGAACATGCTCGCCTGCACTACAGAATATGCAGAGCACTTGCTTAAAGTGTATACTCAAGATGTGCTTGATGGCGCACATAGAGCAAAGTGCCAGAGCATTAGTGTAAATAATGTTCTTGGGATGTTCTGCCGTGCACTACGTGCACTAATCTTTTAACGTTCATTTTGCACAAACTGCACTCGTAAGGTGTATAAAGTGAACATTTACAGTAAAAAGTTAGTGTAAATTTCGCCTCTGTTTCCAGAAGGGGCTTGTGTACGTAGCATGATTTTTGCGTATTGATTACTCATTGTCAGAACGATTCCAATCTTTCGCGTTACTGTTTTCATTATTATAAAGTGTATACACTTGAATATAAATATATAATTCACTACCAAAATGAAAATGTAAATAATATTTCACAAAAGGTACTATGACCTAGGACAAGACAATTTATGTTTCAGATGATCAAATAAGTTGTATTTCTATCTCTGAAGATCTCTGTAAGAGTCATCCAGAGAGATGACAAACAATGTTAGTCAAGAAGAGAGAGGAGGAGTGGAGAGGAAAGTAATAAATTGGAGGTGGAGATCTTGAGGAAAACAAGGATGGAGGGGACAGGTGGAGACGTCAGGCTAACTACCTGCTTGTCGCCGCAGACCCGCATTGGCCGCGCCGCTTAGAGTGGTGCTAACTTATGGACGTGGAAGATAGCCGTCGTCAAGAGTTTCTGGATGTCAACGGCTTAAGTTTCCTAATGCGCCTGCAAACGATTGTTTTTCTGAATGGTGGAGAAATAAACTGTGAGATGTATGTGAATGCGAATTATCACCCAGAAATACCTCTTCTTTCGATTTAATTAAATGCATGCATTCGCACGAATTCGGGTTACATCGAAATTGTATTACGTTATCAATAAACTCTTGTAAAAACTGATTCTATAAATAAAAAAAAAAATTCTTAAACAAGGATGAAAATAAAATCCTACGTTTATGGCACGATTCATATTTTGTTGTGATAATAGACATTAAGTTTGATATGGCGCCCATTGAACTGAGTCATTATCGATTACATATCTAACATTTTAAATTACTTCATCGGATTACATCCGTGTAGTAATTATACATTTACAAGAGTTTAGAAATAAAATACTCCAAAACCTTGTATTCACGAGAGAGGAAGCACTTTATTTCGCTTGTGCTCACAAGTTAAAAGATTTTGGAACTTAATTAAATAAATAATTACAAATTTACGACCTTTTATGGACGAATAATAATTTTATTTTCTGTGAAGAGTTCACTACGTTTCGACGTGGATTTACGTCGTCGTCAGGTGATCAAGTAGAATTTTGGAACTTGAGTTCGTAAATTATGTTTTTTATATTAAAATGTTTGGTAGATGTGCCAGTAACAGAATCTTTGGTCAGAATTTTTTTTGTTTCAAAAGCTTAAGTTTTGTTTGTTTCTTCGTTTATTTTTTATCATAATTTAACACTTATGGAATATATTGTAATCTTTTGGAAAACACCCCACATATGAAATAAATGAATTCTCTTTTCTTTTTCTTTCTTTTTTTTTTCAAGCCGATGAAAAATATTAAAATATTATTACGGACGTATTACCTTCAAATAAAAGAGATACGGATTGAGACATCTCACTGTGCAGAACTCTTCTTATAGATACCTCACTATCATTCAAGTTCCGGAGCTGTACATAATACGATTTCATTTAACTGACTTAAATCAGTACCGGTCGGTATACACAAAAGTGATAACATCTGCATTGGACCATCCCAACTTTAAGAAATGTAAATATAAGATATAATAATAAAATTTATTTTTTCGTATAATTAATAAAATGACTTTGTATCATACACATGTCTTTAAAGATCCATATTATTCTATATTACACTGTAAATAGTTGTTGAAATTAAGAGGAGAAACAACTGAATGCTTCATATATGTACTTCACAAGAGCTTCAAATGCGTCGATGACAGTATGAATTACCGGTTGTTAATATAGCTCTTTGACTGTTTTGTACGTGTTTATCATACAATACATTCAAATTATTTTTTCATCTCTTATGATTACAAATTATTTTTCTACATATAAAAGTACTTATTTAATCTCTATTTGAATTTATACTCCATTTATCGTCTCTCAGTGGCAACAACCAACACGAAGTATCGTTTTATTAGAAACACATATAATGAGGAACGTGATGTCTGCAAGTAACATGCTAGCAGCGATTAGATATGCATCCATTTCACCTTTTGGGTGTATCTATGGCTAGCATCATCAGCAGTCACGCTGCCTCGACAAAGCTTTCGGCCGTGCTTGTTCCCTGCTTGTTTGTCACGTTGCTGTGGGTTCGAACGACTGGCAAACACGTAGGTTAGCGACTCCTGATGCGACACGGCGCGAGACGGGCAACGTCGCGAGATGTAATGGAACTTGCGGGGAATTAGATGAACGCTCCGAAAAATAGACGAAAAATTACGTTATTGGTTCCGAATATCTCAGGAAGAAGAATAATGAAATTTCACTTCTCTTATTATTTGGTTGTATTTGTTTTTGCTTAAAAAGGTTCAGAGAAAGAATAGTTTTCAGTTTATTCACATTTCATTTCAAATTCGACGCTGTGCTTCATAAACAGGTTAACCAGGAATATTTGTGTAATTCAGTTCTTCCCACGATAATACTACATGATTAAATGGAAAAGTAAAATTTGAATATAAAATGTTCACATTTTGAGAACACATTTTTTAGGGCACATCCCGTTTTCGAAATCTTCCGGGCTAATACTGAAACATTTTCTTTGGTCAGCTTTGATTTCATTACAACTCAGAATCAAACTGATATTTTTAAAATTTTAAGTGGGTGTTTGAAAGTTTCTTGTTAATTGGTGTTGGCATTTTTGGCTATTCTGTTTAGATCTGATTTGAATGACATTTCAATTATAAGATATTAAATTACCAGATTCGTAAAAATATATTGTCACAATTCATATTATTCTCCAAACGTGTCATGTATGCATTCATTAAACTCCATGCACAGAGCCTCTCTTTGAAATACGCACCCCTTCCCCCCACCATCTCACTTCCGTATCCGGTGAAGTGCTTCGTGTCGAGTTGGGATGTAATTGTGAGGATGTTTTGTTAAGGAAACAGTGTCGACAGCTATCGCAGGTCGTGGGAGTGGACGGCGGCGTGTAGTATCGCGCTGGCACGAATATTCGGATGCACTGGTTCGCGACGACTCGCGTCTCTGATGTTCGATGGCGCAGTGGACAGGCACGACAATTGAGGAGACAAAAATTAAAAGAAAATCTGTAAAATATTATGTTTAAACTAAAATCTCCCTTGAGTACTCCAAAAATATTTGTTAAGTAAGAAATTTGTGTTTTGTTGTTTAATGATGAAAATAAATCTTTTTCAGTATCTTTGTGAATTATATAATAATTTATCTACGAATAAAATTATTAGTTTAATCTTCCAAAAAAAAAGTAATTTCGTTCAAATATTTAATTACAAATTTGAGAAAAACTTACTTTCATCATGCCTCCAATAAAAAAAATAACAATTGGAAAACTATTCCATCTTTGAGAATTATAGTATTTTTGAGTCAGTAGAATACGTTATAAATGGTCAGAAAAGTTAAATTTAGTACGAAAATATTTTAAGCATTAGAATACAATAAATACACCTTAAGCAGCCCGCATTGTCAGTGCGTATTGTCAATATGGATGTTGTCAATCTTTCAATATGAAATGGCTCCTCACACCGGTAATAGTTTCCTTCAATATTTCTGTGTAGACTAGCTTCAGCAATTACGAATCTTGCAAAAAATATGTTTGATCACCAAGGCTATAAAGTTGGACCTATGAAAAGAAATACCCGGAAACTTCAAGACGAATTATAAGTTTCTGATTACCGGGATCTAAATTAATAAATACATTTCAGGAGAAAAAGGAAAGAAATTATGTCTTTATACGCGAATTCTATACATGTACTATAATTAAAAACCATTTTGTATTCCTTCCGATAATTCACGACTAAAGAATTTCTTATAACTGTGTAATAATAAGTATAATAATTAATAAGTACTGTGCTCTGAATATTGTCAATACTGTCCTCACACGATTCATCAAAGAAGCTTTAATATTATTGAAGGATTTTAAGAACCATCAATCCGGAGCTTCAATATTTTTCTGTTTGACAAACCATCAATATACACCCTCAGAACATCAATATGTTGGCGGATTTACAATACGTATTGACCGTGCGATGGGCGCGTAACGTTGTTGAAATACGATTGAAACCGACTCAGAATTTGAGTGCACTGTGCACCTGCGCGAATCGAGGGAAACCCTGGGAAACGAGGGTTCTCATTCGCGTGTGACTGTGTTTGTTTTATGATCTTTTCAGTCGGACGGACAATCAGTCCATCATGGGACAGATCGGACAACATGTATTCGTGATTACAAATTCATGAAATGCATTGTGACTCGAAACCTAAAATGCACAGAACTTTTCAGTGCGAGCATAGAGATAGGAGAACATTATACGAACTAGATGCATGATAGTGTGTGTTATTCGATCGGTGAGGAATTGTATTAATTTTGACTATTATGATCGTGTCGTGTCATACATCGAATTATACTTGCACATGTAATCTTTCAATATATAAAGATTTTCAAATGTTTGTTTGGTTTCTCTGTCAGTTCATTTCAAATATACTAGAAGATATCAATATATGTCGCTTTGTCACAAGTACTTTATAAAATGTTTCTAACTACGAACTGAGATTGAAAATAAACTTATATTAAAATTTTAATTTTTTTTAGTCTTTTCTAATCATTTAGAATGGTATCAATTTATTGCGTTTATGAAGCGTTACAGTTGCAAAGTTAACTTTATAAAAATACATATTAAAGGTGTTTATGAATATTTTAAAGATTTTTACATATACTTTCCCGTACACATAAAAATGTTATATTCATTAATTGTAGTTAGAACAAATATTATAAGCTTATCTTCCGAAGTGTGACCTATATCTCCTCTCAGCTGTCACTATATCTTATAAATATTTCTTACATATAAAAGATGTAGTGTACTCAATCTGAAATCAATAAATAATTGTTTAATTTCTCGTAATTTGGTACAGCACAATTATGCTCCATTTTTATTTCCAATAAGAAATTGCTGTTCCTATGCATATGGATCAACAAAACACGCTACGGATGTAAGAAAAGAAGAAAACATTATTGGTCAAGATCGTTCTCTAGGCCTTTCCTTGTCCAGCAGAATTCTCCCCTCTTCCTCCCTATTTCTTGCACTCGCAAATCAAGAGCTTTGAATATATTCTATATTCACTGACTAAACCCATAATCCGTGAATGAAACACAACACTTTCGCGCACTCAAATGAAAAATGGGCGCCCCAGACCTAGTATATAACTGTGGAATCATCGAGGTTGATCCTGTTTTCGGAACAAGCTCATCTACATACGAGAGTCGGGTGCTACCAGTGTTCATATTGATTACGTGGGGATTAAGTTAGGCGACACCAGGAGTGGATAAGGCGAAGGGGTAACTGACAATTAGTGGAGGGGTTCGTGGACCCTTCGGACGAGTGAAAGTGTCCGACAGAAAGTTGATTACTGTGGCCTGCAGGAGTAATCTTAAAACGAGTACAACGAGTAATCTCAAAACAATACTTGTTAATTCCATTAGCAATGTAAAAGGAAAGGATATTTTCTCGAAGCTTTTTATTCGGATTTACTTTGACATATTCCACAGACTTCTATAAACTCCTTACCAGCAAATTCACAAATGTACTAATGTAATGTACTCGTTACACAAGGTAATTTACGTTTGAAATTGAACATCTTTGGTATTGTATGCATAAGCAGAAAACAGACATATGAATATAAATGTATGTGAAGTAAATTCACCTTAAAAACTTAAAACATTCTGAGAAGTCGATTTTTTTCTGGTATTGTCATTTAATTACTGACTTTTACCGGACGTTAAATGCAATCAAGAAAATCAATGTATTTTATTTTTTAATACTACTAAAAATGAACCGGAATTAAAGAAAGATAATGCAGTGAAAGATTTGTTTTCCAGGACCTTTTAATAATTGAATCTCGGAAAGATAATGTTCATTGTTTGAATTGTCATAAATGAATTTAATTCCGTATATCCCGCCTCCAAATATAAACAGATATCTATGGATGTCCCTGAACTTCCACAGTTATTATGTATTCGTTAAAAAACTTCCCATGTCATAAATTAACTTTCGCTTTTAGTTTTTGGAGACGCCTTGAAAGTGATTAGATAAAAAAGCTTACCAAAATGCACGTAGTTATACAAAATAACAACTGTATATCTTCTATTTCACTCAAACCGTGTTAAGAGTCATGCGAATATGCGAACAATATTCATTCTATCAGAGATTAATTGTGCAACATGTAATGAATCATTTCGTGAAGACTTCTTGAATCAATTTACTAAATTGCTCTATAGATTGACCCATACTTTGATATATCAGCGAAGTAGACCAATATTGAACCATGTATGATCAAACTGTTTGAACCTCGTTCATCACAACTACTCTCCGCCTCCTAGTGGCGGTAAATTGCCGCCTCTCCGCCCTTCTCAGTTATCCATCCTTGCTCCCCCCTGCACCCTATCTGGCGCTCTGCCCGTCGTGCCACGCCGACCGAGAGCAGTGTAATACACGATGTCGACGGCCGTTCTGCTGAATGGGCCGATCGCCGGCCATTAACACGTGGGCGGGTGGCGATCGCTCATCTTGGAGTCGACTACTCGCCTTCCACATACTCCTCCTCCTCCTCCTCCTACCCCCACTCCTATTATGCGCTCTGACAACTCTACATACTCACTGCTACTCAAAGGCTTTACTCAAGATATGAAGCACGAGACGAATCTTGAAATTACGTCCAAATGTATTCAATGAATTAATACTATTAACCAAACTAAAAATTGTAATTGTATGCAGTAGTAGTTCCAGGATTTTATTATAATTTTTTGGGGGAATGGAGGGTATTAGATGTCAGAAGAGTCATGGGGTATGGAAAATTCGGAATGTTTGGAACGAAATGATGCAACATGAAGTCAATTTGTTTTCTTTCACGAATTATTTTTGAGAGGAGGAGCTGGAACGGAGAACCCCTCCCCCCCATTAAGACTGACTCTGATTGATAGTCCTGGTTGTAAAATTGTACTTCTACTACTTTTACTGTTAATATGGAATGGTCTTATCCTACTGACATACAATATGTTATTGCAATGAGTATGGGATAGTAAGTGGAATTTTTAACTCGGAAAATATGCCTCCTCAGATATTTATATTAATTTAATTTCCATGAAATATATCCATTCTTATTCGGGTGTTGGAGATGTTAATGAAAATAAAATGTGATTATCTTCATTCAAAAGTTTAAATTAATTCACTACCCTGGCAATTATATGGAATATGAAGTTAATATAAATGACACGTACGAGTATGTTGTATATCTACCGCCTATTCCATTTTGTTAAAACTAACATCTATATGTGTTTTGCAATCTTTTGCATTTATTGCACATACTGTAAGCTTAGATAATCATTTCTTTCGAGAAACATGTCGCATTAATTTATGGATCCTTGATATCTCCATATCACGTTTTGCTGACAGGAAATGGCTACAATAACCCTAGGAGGTCTCATGGTGTGAACGCTGTAGTCAGTGGGTGGTTAAATGTTCGCCTGAGAACTGTCCCAAGCATAAAGCTCGGCACTATAAACTGATTTGGGTCCCACGTCACATTTGTACTAACGAGTTATGTTTCTGCTGGAAGAAAGGTAGTAATAGGGGAAGAAGCATCGCGCCGTCTCCTTCCTCCCACCGTTAGATAGGGTTGAACAACCCACGGAGGATTTTTGCCAAAGCAGACATTCGAAATGGCATTACTTCCCGCGTTTCATTTGTTTTTTTTTCTACTCACATTAAATTCGACAAGATCAGTATACAGCAGGTGATAATCCACAGCTACGAAGCTATCAGACAAGACATTCCAGGAAGCAGGCTGGCTGATACTAGACAGTGTATAAAGTAAGCATCTTTCTCCTCAACTCGTATTAAAAATTAGAAAGTGCACAGTTAAGGTATTTCCCTACTATTACCCATATTTGCTACATCAAATGACACATTTTTGCTATACGTCCACGAGAAATATAGCTATATTAGGGTTTTAAATACATACATAAATTGCAGGATAGTAACAACAGTGACGTGCATTCTGACTTGCGATTTTTTAGGAGACTCAAGTTAAACTTTTCACGTGCCCTTTCAAACAGTGATATTTACAAGAAAAGCCTCTTTTCACGGAACTAGTCGAATAGTAACCCTTTAGTAGCCAAACCGCAAGTGGTATTCTACAGCATTGTTACTAACCAGGATGCCACACTCGATACTCTGTGACATAACCTACGTTCTCTCTTCGAGCAATTGAAGCACACGACTGTCATTCTAACGACTGAAAGTGTATAGAATGAGAATATGCTCAATATGACAATTATTTAGTTATACACCAGAAATATTTTCAATGAGAGAGTGAACTTATTACAAGTATATCATATAGAAAATTCCTTAAGAACGTGCAATTCCAAAAAAGAGTGTAATTTAACAAATTTTATAGATTAATAATTATTTATTTTCAAACATTAGCATAGTTATTAGACATTTTCTTTTTGAATTGATGTAAAACCATACAGTATTTTATTTAATACTTAAACTCGGTTTTGAACACTTTGATTTTTACACAGATTACAGCAAGAACACACAGTTCAATAAATAAGTTTTTTTAAAATATATTTAAGGTCATTTCTTAAATTCATGAGTTATCAACGACCTCTACAAGGTTACAAGAGTTTGATACCTTACAAAATAAAAATTCTTGGGCGAACACACTTAATTTATTTTATTTTAAAATTAGCTTGAACAAAAAATGTATGGTTATCAAGTAATTCTATTAGATCCCAGAAGACCTCGCGGTGAAGAACGTATAACAAGTGCTCTGTCTTTGAGAAGAATGACAAGATAAACTCTCTGAAGGGTAAAATGGACAAAATTGCCGCAAGTGTCGATGTTCTGCTTCCCATTCACACCGAATATAACGCTATTCCTCTTGTGTCTCCTAGTTACACTTCGCCCAACTACTTCCACAACCCGTCCAGTGAGCAGAACACAGAGAAGAGGCAGGTAGCAGTCTGCCCTGCACTAAAAGGCAAGCAGCGAGGCAACAGTAATCCATTTGTAGCATGCATGCGGCTCAGATAAGATCACGCAACACGCTACACACTTGTAACGAAAACCAGTTTGTGAAGGCAAGGAAAATGCTTAATTTCGTGCGTTCAGTTTACGATGCGAGCGATAATACATCGCTCGCGCAGGAGGGGACAGCCAGGTTCTTCGCTTTGGCGTCGTCCAAGTCGTCGTCTGGCGTTACGTTTCCTGGAAACCGTTATTATATGGGAGGAAGAGAATATAGTTATTTGGTGATGGTTTACAACATAGCAGCACGACATACATGGCTCAAGTGGAACCATTGAGAGGACGTGGATCTTTACATGTGGGGGACAAAGCGCGAAAACACGTTCTCTTCTTACTAGACACTGACATGTAGTCTTAGATCAGTTCCTAATGTGGAACACAGTTTCATTTAACAACAGCTCAAATGTGATCTTCCTGGAGAGCTTAAACCTAACACAATACGAACGAACTATAAAATATTATTCATTTGTGTAGAAGCTACAGAGACATTTCATAATGGCAATAAATAATGACACAGTTCCATGTGTGAAAGTTGCAATAAAACAGAGAATATTGGTATATTTGGATTTAATTAATGTTTGATTTAGTCTGATTTATGTTTAATAAGCAAATCTTTAAACCTCAATTTGTTTTGATCAAGACATCAAAAATCGCTAAAATATTGCATATCGAAATATTCATATCGGTCGCCCTTCTCGTGAGAAAGAATATTATTTTCCAATCTAGTTGAACGGTGACTATACAATGAGTATTCACTGTAGAGGTTTCTCAGATTAGTCCGATTTTATACCTTGACAACGAGATAAGTCATTCAGTTTAATGCGTTGTACACTGTAGCCGGTTAGAATAAATCTATATTTGGGGAAGATGTGAGTATTTACGTCTGGTTCGTCGGATCGCTCCAATTCAAGTTTCTTCTTCTTTTCGATCGACTTTTAAAAGTATTTCAAGTGCAAAATTCACCTTGATCAAAATTTGATAAAAATGAGTGGAGTTTAGTGCTTCTGTAATATCTTCGATCTGTAAAAACATTATAGCCACCTTTAGTTCATTGGAAATCTCGTCTTGTTTAATGTTTGCTATATTACCGTTCAGTAAAGTACAGGGCAAGACTTGTCTTCTCCAAGAGAAACATGTTCTGTTTTATGGATACACAGGTAAATGATGCAGTAAAAATTAAATACTTTATTCAGTATTAATTAGATTACTTCAGTGTCTCTGTGAACACGAGGTACAAGGTGAACCAAACTATAGATAGGATATTTGTGAACAAGGTTATTGTGAATACTGGCAAAAACTTAGAACAGTTTTGCAAGATATTTGGATCGTATATCTATAAGAGATAAAAAATACAAGAAACATCAAATTTATTGAAGAAATCTCGCTTGAAGATAATTGGGAAACAAGATTTGTCTTTTATAAAAACCTTATTTCACAGAATGATGCTGCTGAAAAACACTATGAAGTAAAGTTGTTTTGTGAGATCGTATGTATGGTGAAGAACAACAACTGAGAATATGTACTTAAGTTTTTTGAGAAAGGATATGAAACATAAATATTAAATAGAATAAATTGGAAAAAATTAAAAAAATATTGACTCACCCACCAAAACTCATCCACACTTCTCACGTACAAAACTTGTATAATCCTAAATTCAATATTGATATTTAATTACACTAATAATGCATAAAGGGTTCTAATGACCTCGATGTAGGCGAGCCCTGAAGCCCCAATTTAAAAAAAATCACAAATTTTAACATATTGTTGGATGAAGACGATCCCCATACATTAATACATTATACATTAAGATAAATTATAAAATTTGCACTCAATGGATGAGCAGTGATTTCCAGTTTTCTAACAAATCGTTCAGAGTGGTTAAGGCGAGTTGAAGATCACTTTGAGCTAAGCTCTGATTATGATTGAAAAATCAAACATCTAATGCCATGTGCATAAAGAAGGACTAAAATACGGGGTTTGAAGAAAGGGGACTAAGAAAGATCGAAACATCATCATAAGAGATAGAGATATTTATTAATTTGGTAAGCTACTAAAATATTTTGATTGACTATACTATATATTTTATATGCATAGCTGCCGATTTGTTCTAACCTATTACTCATTCTTAAAATATTGCGTTTGTCCAAATTCTGATCCAACCTCCCAAAAACAAATCCTATTTATGCCATTGCTCAGAAATATGTACGACGTTAGCTGAAAATGGTTAATCCTTCACTCGTAAACATCCTTGGTAAACTTAACCTTTTATGTTGATGCCAAACCTAAACAACTATTCAACACCTGTCGCACAACACGTTAACATCGTGTTCCCCGACTTGTTTTCCTTCCCGATGTACGATTGGATGATCCCTAAGTGACCAAGGCGCTACGTAGCTCGTAAAGATTTCGGGGTCGATGACTTGAGATGGTATCCATATTTGCGTTTTAGTGCTCCTTATGATGCAGCAAATATTCATGGGCCGGTTCAGTAATATAGATGGGTACCCTTGCCCGCGGCGGCCACTCACTACTTACATCCGAGGGCCATTTCACTCTGTAATAGTATGCTTCGCTAGTAAGACGGAAGCCACAAAATTACCTACTGTTAACAGCTACTACACTATATTTATTACTTTATTAATCATGGAGTGTAACCTGCAATTTGTAGACGAAACTTGTTTAGTATACTGCTGGAAATTTGTTGTTATAGTTGTAAAGATGATAATTAAGGAATTCTGTAGTCAAACAGAAATGACCCCAATCATGTGGTCTTGTGTTATTAATTGACATTTGAAGTTTACCTTCTCACGGAACTTGAATTGAAAACTCTTATCTCTTGTATGACCGAAAGGAAGAGTTATTTACTTTGATATTGTCTTTGGTTTCCTAGTTTCTAACTCTTCTTCGACATATTTCTCAAGTATTAGTGAGGCAATGATTGTTTGTTGATGGGTGGCAATCTTGTTGAGTAAATCTGTTGATTTTAGTTGCAGAGATAAAACTGGTATCTTTTAACTTTTTTTGGAGCAACGTATTCTTTCTTCGAAACTACTAATGATTCACTTTTAAATTAGGATTTACAATTTGGAAAGTCTTAGGTTCTCGACTCAATAACCTTATAATACTCGGGACAAAAGAAAATCACGGGATCGTTCAAAAATTTGGCCACTGAAATCATTGAGACAACTAAGCTACACGAACCAGTCAATCTAAATATTCCATGTAATAAATACACATCGTAATTTTACGCACGGAAAAGTGACGTTTTAGTTATCTGAATTAAATAACAAAGTGACACTTTAAATTTCAGAAACGACAATTTTAATCATATTTTTTGTACCAAAAGTGAAGGCGTTTCTTCACTACACGAGATGATAAATATTTTACGATTTTGAGTTTCATTATACAAATTCATTTTCGTTATTAACAGCACCGTACATTGTCACTATTTTCTCTGCATTATTCATAGGTCGATTGAGTCTTCGGTGTGTTGAAATCACGCTATAAACAGAAGCTTTCAAAGAGCTGAAAGTACCGATACTGATGTAATACGAAACTTAAATTTTGTCTTCCTACTAATTCCACATACAACTAATTCCAATGTCTAGTGGTACCTCTGGCTTGCTGAAAACGGCGACCGTCCGATAGTCAAATTCCGGACCTCATGTTCTGACAGATAAGATTTATCCATTCCTCCATACGTTGTCTCTTGAAGCTTTTGCAGCATGTTATCATAGCAGAATCGATTTTCATTCCATAACTTGGCCTTGACGGAGGTTATTTCATCCGCGCGTAGTTTTTAGGATATAGAAATCTCGTGTAAACGATTTTTTTAATTGTTGCTATATTAACCAAATTATTTCCCCTCATAAATCGATTTATTTTACATCATTAAATCGAGATATGTCGCTCTTAGCGGTGGTATCGTGAGAGTATACTCTCATTTTTATCTCTGTGTAGCTATGAGACTACAATATTTTTGTGTTCTTCATAAAGAGAATTTCACCTCTCATAAAAAAAAAAAAAAAAACGTAACCAAGTCCGTGCACTGAGACGTAACAATCTCGTGCAGAGGCGAGACGGCGCCGCCCACTCGATGTCTTTCGGCACGAACGGAAGAGTAAGTTGGTCTAACATTATTTCGAAAACTTATATCAACATCAAAGACCAACTTGGTAAGGGAACGAACAAATATGAAAGCAATTGCTTCGATTCCTTTGTAACACGTCTGTGTTTAATTTTCCACCTGTATACCATAAATAAATCTGAATACCTATCGAGTTGGCAAGAGCAAAAGCATGCGACCGTACAAAATGTCCGAAAATTTTGTGTATCAAACACTATCCCATCTGACCCTACGGAACATTTCCAAAGGTGAGATTACGGTTAAAAAATTGTAGATAATGTTTCAATTAATTGTATTAAAACAACCTCATTTTACCCACCATCAAGCATTCATGTAGGAGTAATCAACCAACACTGAAACAAAAAGTTTTCAAATTCAACAGTTATCAATCGTTACAGGGAAGTTAGCAAATATATTTATACTAAGGTGTGTTCATAGTTGGGTCCGTATATGTTCATAAGTTTTCCTTCCCTCGCCCATTCCGTATATACTTTATTTACGAGGAAAAATTCGAACAATGAAGTTAAACATAATATTAAATATAAATCGAGGAAATGACATCAGCATAAGCATGAGATCTTAAATGTGTAAGATTAAGTGATGAAATATATGTGGTGACGTCCAGAATAAAATGCCAAGGAAAGTGTTGCAATAAATCACATTGTGGTAAATTTCGGGACCGGTAAAGCGGAGGAGGTTTTTCAACGTCAACAGAATTACGAGTGAAGTAATTTCGTGTGTACTTATGCGTACAATTTTCTATATTTATCCTGAATAAAAATTAGGGCCTAGTGACCGTGAACCCATGTCCGATTTTGTAAGGGTAAATCAGTATTAGGTTTTGTCCCAGAGGATATATTTATGAGCAAGTGTTTCGTGGATGTGACGGTGGCTTCAATGGTTAGCAGACATTGTTTAATTGTTTTAGTGCGTGATAAGATATTCACTAAAAGTAAGTTCCACAGTCACTCACCTTTATCTTTCACTTTACGACGTATTTCGACATCTCCGATATGTAATCGCATTTTTGTACGCTCTTAAAAGAATTATAACGGAAAATAAATATGTGGCTAAACGTCGACTATGTGAATACATTTTGTTATGTTTTCTAGCACAGTAGTGCCGAACTCCTAGCATTTCTGTTGAGTTCTAGTAATCAATTACGTACATCATTAAATTACTGTCCGATTATACGCTCTGGTTTAAATCATACTGTTGGCCAACGAATATATTATTCATATGATTAGGAATTCCCAATGTTAATTAGATGTTGCACATTAAACTCAATGTATTAGACCCTATGCAAATTATATTTACCAATATTATTATTTCTGGGCTCTGTATTTAACATTATTTTCAATTTTAACCATAAACAGTTTATTTAAAATTAGCTTTAAAATAAAAATTAATTTCTAAGTGTCGTCAGTTCTTAAACGATCTCCCAGTAGCGATTACCTTCTGCTTGAGAACACTGGAAAGAAAAAGGCGATATATAAATAAACAATTACCCCAAAATTATACGTTTTATTTGGATTCTGCAAAGGTACAAAAATTATGCATATTTTGAAATACATACATTAAATGAATTTTCCGAATTTTCTCGGGTTATTTTACCAAACAAAATAATGCTTGTTAAGCATTGTATTGGAAGTTGATAAATTTCCACTCTTAATATTTTTCTTTAATTCTTTGTTGAGATTAGTCTCTAGGATGAAACTAGTGTTTCTTATTGTCTATTTACTTTGGAGCAACTTCACTTAAAACCGATGCCATTCCTTCACTTCCGCTGATAAATCACACGGGTTTTATTCTGCATAACGCTTCCTACCACGTCCACGACTCTTCATTGCTTCATAATCTCTTTCCAGTGTGTCCTTCCGTGTTTTCTCTTCAACAATGTGATCATCCAATGCACGAATCCTCGTTTCCCAACTGAAAGCTGGAGCCTCCTTATAACTTTCCTCTCCACTACCGCCACCCTCCTTACAGTTTTGCATCGAGATAAGCATCTCTCGCAGGCCCGTTTTAATAGGTGGCGTCGCATTTCCATTCCTTACTTCAACGCATGTCGATCACGTGAGATAACGCAGCCAAAACAAGTTTCAGTCGATTTCTATTAAAGTTGCTGAGTAGGAAACTAAATGAAACAGTTTTCAAAACGGCGACAAAATGAACATAAATAAGGAAGAAGTAAAATTATAGCTCATATTCAGGTATGTAATTTTGAACTATATTATCTCCCGCCTCTACATTAAGATTATCTCATTTGCATGGAACTTGAATATATTATTTAAACCAGTATTTGGAGGGAAGCGTGATGAAAAGTTCATAAAAGCCTATGGGAAAGAATATTAATTGTTAATGAATAAACAATAATTAAATATAAATAATTTTACCCGCTGTTTTTCTTAAGACCATTGACCAAACATGTACAGAAAGCTTGGATCTCAGCATGAAAACCTTCAGCCATATATCACGTTAAATTGTCTTATTTACATAATAAGGACTATCGCAACCATCGTGTGATTTGTAGAACATAGTTATTACGAATCGAGGAAGTTGTTAAATGAAGATGAATGACCCATGGTCTGAAAAACTAAGAGTGAAAAATAACACTCTCACAAAATTAAAGAACTAATTAATTTTAAAAATCAAGATATTAATATCGATTTACGTATATGAATGCGTACCATGCAAATCAAAATACCGTGGAAATCATTACTCAATAACGCTTACTGTTAATCAATATAATTAAAAATTATTAAAATTATAGAATATAGTTGGGATTGAACAAAAATTGATAATTTTGTAAGACGCCCCATTATTTTATTTATTCTTTTCTCGTATTTAATTTTCATTATTATATAAACCGTGAATTTATGTAAAAAATTATCTATTTTATTGGTTACTTCTACATTTTCTTTAGTAATAAAATGTATTTGCTTGCTAATATTATTTTATGTGTATTTTATTTCTACAAATAATTACCACGAATATAAATTTTAATGAATTATAATATATTTAAATTTTAAATTAGACTATATTTAATTAAAACTCACTTTTCTTGCGTTTTTATTATAAAAAAGCTATTGATTGATAATTTTAATAATTTATAATAAACTAAATAGACATATACCCTATCGTAAGAGAACAAAACAATGAATGAGATAACCTATTAATAAATGAAATAGCCTCGAAAATAAATTATGCAGAGAAAGATATACTTTACGTAAAGAAAAGCAGACTGTCGCTGTAAACAAAGGAGAAATTCATGACAAAAATATATTGTTAGTTAAAAATGAATTTGCGAGTTTTTGCAGTGGTTTTGAGAAAAAGATAACTGTGTTCCCTCGGGGTTTCGTGTGGGTATTTTGATCAAAGTCGATGAAATGGTCCTTGCTTGCTTCCTTCTGGAGTTTAAAGTACCTTATTCTTACACATAGGGACATTTAACTGCTTTTTAATATATAATTGATTCACAATATAATTTGTTATGGAATTTCTTCATTGGGGTACTTAACAGTTTTATAACATACAATTTATTTATAATGAAATATAAAAAAGTCAAAGTTTCTCACAACAGTTCCTAAGGAGTGTCCATGGGGTTCACGGAGGTCAGAAAACGAAATTCCTCATCGTCGGCTAAAGCAGGTGATGTGGCAAGCATCTCACTCCGGCAGGTTTTGCCCCCGGGTTACAGCAGGCTTGCCCATTTTTTGCCCCCGGGTTACCGATTTTACAGCAGGCTGACTAAGCCTGGGAGTCTGTCTTGACGTTGAGTAATGAGGAAAAATCTCATACGTCATCAGTCAAGAACAAATCATCGAATCCTCTTTCCCAAGATGTTGCCCAGGTTCCTGTCTATACTACGATTCATGTAAAAATGGATGGCGGAACAAGTCACAAATGAACTTGACAACACGCTCAAATAGTTTTTTTTTTTTCGAAAGTACTGTAAACTGCAAAGTACAAAGTGAATTGCATGGCTGTGTCATTAGTGAATGTTAATAATTTCCAACAGGTATGGTGGCAACATTATGTTACATTTGAACAAGTACATGGGTACCACTATAAATCCAGCGAGGACGGAGAAGATACAATTTGAATCAAGGCGAAGAAGTTGATCACGGTTGAAAAGATGATTTAAGGGGAGATATAACGGAATAACTAAATGATGACAATGAATATGGAGAAATAAAAACGACGATGGAAAAAATGGAAATAAGATATTGCAATCCTGATAATAGCCTAATTGCTAAGGTGCAGGGAGAAGATTCGAAAGAAAACGAAAAAAAAAACAACTATAAATCCAGCGAGTGGTAAAAATAACTCCATGCTTCCCCCATCAAGTTTGTGTTTTTCATGTTGGACTGTGACTTCCCACATTCACATGAATCGAAGTACAGGGGTGCAAAACCCTTGCAGAGAAGGAAAATCGAAAGACGGAGTAGTGTGATTTTTGAGTGTGGTGTGAGGCAGCAAGAGTTGAACGGGGCGTGCTTGGCGACGTGTCGCGCCGCGCGGGCGTGTCGACGCTACGCTTAACGTGACGTGCTAATTCTTATCGCAGGACTAGTGCCCTGGCGTGCAGCGATGGCGGTGATGGTGTTGGTGAATACGACAACCGGTGATTCAGTGGAGACTCGCTGACGGAAAAAAGGGACACTTCCACAGCTGTGAGGACTACCTGAAGTTTTTGAGGTACTTAATTATATTTATCTTTATTTAGGCTCGTATAAACATGTTCGACTAATAGCTGTTGCAGCAAGAACGACTTCGTTGTTCATTGAGCAAGAACGTAATTCATTGTTGCAGCAGAGATAATTGTCGATACCTTGTTGAACTGATGTCACTGTGTTCAAGCAAGTTAGAGGTATGTTATATAGAGTAAGATAAGGTGAAGTGAAGATAGAAATAGTGTGAATTGTATGAGTATAACAAAAAGAAGGCGTGGAAGAAGTTGTATAGTGGAAGGGCAGTTTTGGTAGTTTTATTGTCTAGTACGCGTATGGTTGACCTTGTTTGGGGAGGGGAGTGGGAGGGTTCAATTTAAATAATAATCAGTTATGGCTCAATACTCAGAAATTGAAAGAATATTTCTTTTTGGTTTTGGAATAAGATGTCACCAATCCTCTAAAGAAATGTCTTGTTCGAAGATTAGTCTAAAATTGTCATTTTGTTAGATTAGATGTACTCGAAAAACGACTTCTCTCATCTTTAAAATAGATATTAATGACAAATAAGTAAAATGTTTAAAAATTGAGATATGATAGGATACCGGTGATATTGTACCGAGGTTTAATATTAAATCACATTCGGAGACAAATGTGAATTTGATTTCTTTTTATTTTTAGCTCCTTTTGGAGAATTTCCGATTCCAAGAACATGTTGGATAAATACACTTTTGTTATAATTTAATGTGCATCAAAATTTTGTTAAAAAACGAGAAAACTTCAAGGAATGTCGGGTTTAGAGGCAGCTTACTCATAAAGCCACAAACTCGCGATTAGTAGGTTTGATGCAGGTGGTTCTATGACATCAAAATTAACAAAAAATTAAATTCAGACTATTCATTGATTAAAATATATTTCCTTATACTCTAGAACAAAAAAAGATACAAAAGTTCACAGGTCATTAAGAGCATGTGACAATTTCTGTATTTTGAATGTCGACTAACACCAGATCGAATAACATCACCTGCTATCATTGTCACTTTCAGATGGAATGACTGAATGTAATGGGGCAGTTATGGGAATGCAAAAGACCGTTCCTTAGTCTTCAAGTGATGCCATTGTCTCAATATTGCTTAAATTATTGTTTGCGTAAATACTACGACTAGTATGATTTCTTGTTCTCTTATCGCTTAGTAATCCATAATTCTCCATGAATTAAAAAAAGTATTATTCTATAGTTCGTCATAAATTGAAATAATATTCCCATGTTTTAGCACCTTTCATGTAGAGTCCTGTAGGGTGATTTTTACTAAAGAAAAATATCGTTATGTTTGTTTAATTACTGTTAAAATTAATTAATTATATTGAAATTTATCTATTTTTACCTTCTTCACGACCTATTATGACTTTAAATGAACGGTGGATTTTCGTTCTCTTTTGGATAAACAGTATAGGTATAACAAGTTTCATTTTATCATTACGTATGGAGGAAGGTAAACACATAACACGCTCGCATACAAGAGAGGATACGAATAAACAGGAGTTTTTCATTGCTGTGAGTGTACTGGAACTATCGCACTCAACCAACGCTGTCGTAAGATCCATTTAAATCTCGTCCGGTTATCTCTAGCAAGAAAGTTTCGTGAGGTCCTCGCCTCATAACTTACACAATTACACATTCAATGCTATGAATGTTAGTCTCATTGTGATTGCGAATGCGGTAGGGTCACGCGACATATAAATGATGAATTCCTGGAGTGTTTATTTTAGTGCAGGAATTATTATACAAAGGGCACCCAGTTCATTGAAGTGTAAAAGAATTAAGTATTGATATTTAGTCATAAAAAATCTCAAATCAAAAATATTAATTTAACTTATAATTTAGGGATAAAGTAAACTCTACAGAAACAGCAACTGCATTACACTTCAAGTTTCAAGAACAGTTGTTTTTTTCTTTGAAGATCCCCTTGACACTCATCTTCTAACCACTAATTTCATTGTTGCTCAACTTATCTCTTACGTACAGATGAAAGTATATGAATGTTCCGACTGACACTTGATTTAAGTAATACATTACTAGTGCACTGATTTGATGAATAGAACAGGAAGATTATATGTGTTGCCTTCTGGAATTTGAGAATTACATTTTCCCTAAATAAAAAATATTTTATGAGGGCACAAGTATGTTGCAACGTGTTTTTCTAACGTACTACGGATCAAGTATAAAATAGGAAAAACAAGAGATAGGAAAATAATGCAATACGAAGAATATTAGTTAAATATCTGAATTCATAGAACTCAACACATCAACATAAGAGCAACAACAAAATGACTGTCGAACGTTACGATAAGAAAGTAAAATACTAGTACATCAGGTGGTCACATGACGGGCGTTCGTGACCGGCGTCGTAACCGATAAGTACACTGTGCTGTAAAATACTTCTGCGACCATAAGCAGACATTGACTATCGTCCTATATAATTATGCGGGACCATGTTGAGCACGGAGTGTTAAAAGATTAAATAAAGGAAAATTACAATTATAATAATAACACGGGAAGCGGTAGTTATAAACTTCCAAGCTCTATTTCACGTTATAGAAGATAGGTGATTGCTTGAACCCCGTATGTTCATAGCCTTCTGAGGACCCGCGATCTACCTGCTTTCTTTTTGGCCCTGGCAACTCCCTCGCTCGGAGTCGCTTCTCATCACCGACAACGCCATCAGTTGTATCAACTCTGAGTGTACGTAGAATTGTGTCATCTGGAGCCATTAAAGTGGAAAATGTATGAGATTTTATTGATGGATACAAATATGAAAATGAATAATAATACAATGGAAATTAATATATTCTGGCTCATAAAAATAGTGTATAACATATCTCAATACTAGGTTCATCACGTGTTTGCATAATCAAGGAGAATATAATCCCTCATTGCCCATCTACAATGGTTTTCAATTTGTTTGGTTTATGTGGCTATTACTTTAACCTCCGTCAAGTTTCGGTCTAACAGAATTATGTCTACGTGACCCTTTTTCAACAAAAAGTATTTTCATGTCTGCCCCAATGTCGTTTGCGTATTCCTGTTGAGAGATACAGGCGCCGAAGGATATTTTACCATTGAACGGAGTCATATGCAACACTAGTCACTATGTGGCGTAAGCTAATCAGTCATACAAGTATCTCATCGTTTTGATTTGAATGGTTCCACTTGATGATATTCTTCTTACTATGGCAGATGAAAGTTGGATATTATCACTGCCTTATTTGTAAGTGATTCAATATATTTTGAAGAATGTATCCAACAAATTCAATATCTGAGTTCCTTAGATTTTCTTTTAATGGATGGACGTTATTGAGAATACTCATTCCTTATGGATACAATTTTATTTGCAAATGTATCAAAGGTAAATGATAGTCTACTTTCTTGGAGAAGAAAAATTGCATTATTTGCGGCCGACCTTGTTTATCATGAAAATAGTTTTATAAAATATTATTTTCGTTTTTCTGCCTACGATCGAAACTTGTTGAGAAAATTTGTCGCTTGCTAGAGATTTGATACCAATTTAATTGTCATATTATCATTTCGTTTTGTTCCAAATGCAATTTATGAATGTCAATAATGTGATCTTTGAATTTCTCATCATTCAGCCAGTATTCATACAGCAACATTCGAACGGAGAAGCGAAGTAATCTGAGCGTGTCTGACTCCTGGAAAACGGGAGTACAAAATCTCGGCGTCAATGTCTCTCTCCACCACAAAGCGCTGAAAGGGAAGAAGTGTGAAGGGTAGACACCCTCAGTGCGGAAAGTCAGTCAACCCCGTCGACGACGTTGCGTGGACGGCATCCCAAGCAGATCCAAAAGTCACCTCCCAACGACGCGAAGTATCGGCGAGAACTTCAGAAAGAGGAGTGATGTGATGATGCCCACAAAACCCTCTCACCATCGGTCGCAGGAACTGATTTTATGACCATCATTTATTCTGAACGAAATTAACCATTATTTTAAATAAAAACACAAATAGTATTAGTACTTAACCTTCACTGTCTTTATAATTGTGTCATTCTATTCAACATGCCATGAAATCTTCCTTTCCAATCTACTTTCATAATGGTATACAACTTGAGTATGAACTTAGGGGTAACTTTGCACACAATTTCGTTTGTACAGTGGACTAAATCTCATGGACCCATTGTCCATAGTCATGTGTAAGGAACATTCATCATACAGTTGAAAATAATTAGAGTTTCTTGGTATTCCAAGCACGGTGACGTACATCCCACACAAGAAATGTGTTTTCAGTGTATAAATTTCAATTCCCCATAATAATCAAAACCTAGATATCGTAAAACATTGTAATACAACAATCATTCCAAATTGAATAGCAAAACGTCCCTTTCATAAATAAAAAATTATTCGTAATAAATAATTCTTATATTATTTGTAAATGTATACTAATGGTCATAATTCAGAAAGAAACTACTTTCAATAATAGACACATTTTTTAAATTTATAGAACATCTATTCGCTTTACTGAGAAAATTGCTAGTATAGCTGAGTGTATTATCGTAATAAATCAATATTTAATATATTATATTAAGACCTATCATTTTTCAAGAACATTTTTCGAAATATTGACTGCTACTTACATTACGCGATATCCTAGGTTGCATTAAATTGGGGATTACGTTTTGTATCCATTTTCCCAGCTTCATGATCGTTACATCTAATATCTTCAACAATGTAAAGACGATTTCATAATAATACATTTTCCTGTACTGATATTTATGACGATGCTTTTCGTTACGTTTTTCCTGTTGACATAATATTTTCCACTTTTAGTAAAAAATTTGCACTTAAGAGTGAATTTAAACTGATTATGGGAGATAATGATCAAGTGAATTTTTAATAAGAGAAGAGTTCTGAAAGATATTTAGAACGCTAAATACTACACAATATAAAATTTGTGATGTAAAAATGACCTTACGAACAGGATCAAACATTAATTTTATTACTACGTAGCAAAATGGGACCAAAGGCGTTGCTTTTTGTGAAGATTTGGGAGAAACAAAATCGTGTGGTTGGAAACAAGGTTGAGTTTCGAAAGGCAAGTTTCAAGAGCGTGAATAAATATGGCATTGCAAAATGCTTTGATCGCTAGATCGCCTGACCAAAGGCACGAGATATTGGGGGACAATGCCACTTCTACGAATATTGTAAAATTACAATTCTCAGTCAGAGACATGTCATCTCATAGTATGTAAAATGGTGTACTTTTTTTCCCCACGCTATTCAAATTATATGCTTGTTAACATCGCTGTATTGATGGTTTACATGAAACCATACTTTGCTGAACTTAACATATTTTGGAATTCCTCAATGGTCTAGAAATGCTGAAGAAATGCTGAAATCAATTTTAAAATATTTTTATTTTAAATTTACAAATAAACGGATTAAAGAGAGAAAAAAGATGTTCTAGGTTAATTATAAAAAATGGAATATTTTCACATCTGCTAAATATTAAAGTTAAAATATTTGTGTGAAAAATCAGGGAAGGTTGCCCTTTACGAAGCCATAAGAACTTCATGACATAGTTTCGGCAACATTGCAACCTATGGCAGCCCTTTACTATCAAACCTTCAAGACTAACCTTACTTGCTAGAAGAGGAACACCGATACGTTGTCTGGTCATGGGGGCAGGGATGAAGGCGGGTCGGTTTCGGAGTTTTTGTATCGATCGAGCTTAGCAGCAGTCAACGTGGAGCGGCGGGTGAGGATCGAGTGTCGCTGGGGGTGGCGTCGAGGCGGGGACGGAGGCGGAGGCAGGGTGACCACGTTAACCGCCGACAGTCACGATCAATCGCGCGATGTTGCCATATCGAATCCCTCCGTGTCTCCCAGCGTCTTGTTACTTTCTTAAGATGATCAATCGCTGGAGGTCAACCTAATGTTGTTAGGGAATCCATATGGCTTTTTCTTTCCATCACCGGAATGTAATATAAGAAAGAAGAAATCATTTCTTAGAACTACTACTTGCTCATTCTTTGTCTGATCCATTTGTTTCCTTAAGGGTGACATCAGTTAAGAGGTATGGGCTCTGAGTGAATTAATGGATTATAAATGTGGCATCGTGTATCACATTTCTCTTACTATTGTCTACAAAATACGCAAAAAAATAGAATAAACGATAAACATAGATATTTTAAGAGAAATGATAATCTACACACATCATGTAACATTTAACTATGATAATATGATTGTAAAGTTGGTAGCGTTGGTTTCTAATCAATTATATTTGAATCGGTATACATCAACGTCATTCTATACATGAAAGTTATTTGCTTACAAAAGAATCACATATACAAGTATACGATAAGATAATACCATAAGGAAAATAGAAATAACCCCTTGATATTTACAGAATAAATTTAATTTCTGTTCTCCAGAGGTTCATGAACATTAATAAGTAAAATTCCTGAGTCGTTAATATTAATTCACTCTCTTCACTATATAAATTGAAATTAAACTCCTCGTTATATCTCTGAGTTCAAGCACTAATGTCTAGTCATCATTGGGAACTGCACTGTCACCCATACATGGACCACCTTGTCAATCCGAAAAAAAATACAACCAACCTATCGAGTGTAGGCTGAGTTGTCTAAAATGGCCCCACCAAATTCTCCATCATCTCTTCGCAAACTTCTTATTCTCTCTCGCGGCGCGTCTTCTGTGGCTCTATTCGCGGGTGTTCCCCAAGGGTCACTATTGTCTTCCACCCTGGTTAATGAGCGACAACGGCGGGCGCCGGCGGCGACACCGCCTCCATCGCATCACCGCCCACCCCCGACGCCGCCTTGGCCTTAAAAGGCATAATGGGGCGACGGTGACGGCGTGCGTGGCCAACCATTCGTCTCTGCTCATGGTCGTCGCATGTCGACCCGTCGCTTGTCCGCGCTGACGGCAGATGCGGCGCCGGCGACTTACAACTCCTTTGTGAGCTTTACACCCCGCTGCCGCCGCCGCCGCGGTGTAGCGAACGCCGCCAACGCAGCAGCTACAACCGAATTTTGCATGCGATATGGCGAAACCGCCCAGATGCTCTCCTCACGAGAAAACGTGATGGTCAAACGTAATTCCAAGAACTTGCACATCACTAGAATTTACAATTAAGCGAATGAAATAAAGTACGAATAAATGCCTAGAAGTTCATTTTCATAACTCTTACACTATGATAAGTTTCCCCGATGTTTAAACATAAAATATTAGAGTATATTTTAATTTTTTCGAATTAGATGTATTTAATGAGGATCTATCTTCTTTCTGAGCTTCCGAGGTATCTCATTTCCTGACACTGAAACATCAGTTTTATGTCTATAGATGAAGTAAAAAAGGAATAAAGCTATTGTATATATCAGCAAATTTTAAAATTTCTTCGCACCAATCGAATATTCTATAGTTAATAAGGGTGCATACTTCTACACGTATTTCTATTCAAACGACAAGCATGTAAGAAACGTCGATCTTAGCATGTGTCAGTTGAATATAATATTACCCTGTCTTACAAACGGTCAGATTTTCAACTTGATTGAACAATTTTTATTTAGTTCTATATTTTCCTATGTATTTCATATTTTTTAAGGTTTGTGTGATGCAGTAGATTAACATAATGCACCCATAATATGAATAGATTCAAAATATTGAAAATGTTTTCTAAGAATGCAATAGAACGAAACAGACAATCATATAAAAGCAAACATATGCACTACAAAAAAATAGACAAATTAACCTTTCCTCTCGCAGCGAATATTAGTATCTTAATAAATATTCCGTAACTGTGGGAAAACTTGATGTCATTTGAGTGTTTGTAAAAGATACATTAGTCAACATAATCAATTTGGACAGAGCTAGAGTTCTATATCCTTCATCCGTTTCATTCCATGAGAAAACCCCCACAGAATGTTTTATGATGATTGCCGAGGAGATACAAGAGACCACTATGTCGTCCTATGATGCACTTCGCCGCAGGGCGTGTTCGGCAGCCAGACTCACGAGTTGAGATCAGGACATCGGGTCACAACACAGCTCATTGGTGAGTAACTTGAACTGTATCAAAACATGCACAACTCACAGTTGATTTGAGCACGCATCTATTTCTATCTCCAAGGCAGTGATAATTACATTACTTATCATAGTTTGCCTGAAGATCCTTCATGGATAAAAAACAAATATAGGAGATTGAGGTCAACCCGTCGTTGTGGAGTCGAAGGAAGGAACTGGGTGACCTTTGTGCACAAAATGTGACTTCTCATGTCGTGAGCCAAGTCAACATACTTCAGGCTAGATGCCTTAAATATTTAATTAATATCATTAGAAAAAAATACAGAAAATTTAAATCTAAAATATCTTTATGCCAAGTAATATCAATAAATTTATCTTATTTCTTCAATAGTAACGAATATACGGGTAATGTTTTGTTAGTCGAAATCCATAAATGTCACTGCGAAACAATTTTTTTACTAATACATTTATTAACAACAACAAAACGATCTGAAGATCGAGGGTAAATAAATGTTTTAAAATAGTGTCAGATAGCAGGATAAGAGTGATGGCGTTGGGATAATAGAGAGACATTGAGGAAGCAAAATTTCAAATATAACATTTGAAAATTTTCATGTTATTTCTCTCGTAAATTCATAAGAATTATTATTCAAATATCTAAATCCATAGTTAGCGAATATGTTTGTCTAAAATCGATTGAGACCCGAATCTGAAAGTTGAGAACTCGACGATAAAGTTCCCACGCCACCTAAACAGAGAGAAGCATATCTCTTCGATGTTTGTTGACATATGTGTCAGAAAAGTACACAAATTATTAGAAAACCAACGAATCTTTACGAAGCGGTGAATTTAGAACACCTTTTCGCATGTTTCGTGATAATACTCAGCCATGAGAATGCGCACGTGAGTGTATCCCTGTAAGTGCACGAGCGTATGTGTCACGAAAGTTTGTTTCCACGATAACTCACGAACTGATCAAGATTTCGAAATGGAATTGGAACGCCTCAATTGCGGTGTCCTTTCTTTGTTCATTGTCATTGTTGTTTAACCAAAGGTATCTTTAAGTATCTCATAATGCATATGTGTGCGTGTTAGCACCTATAAACATCTTTGAATGAAGTTTGGAATTCTCCATCATTACAACTGATCAACGTATCATCCTCGCAGATATGAGTATTTAATATTTAGAAGTAATAATGTCATAGAATAGACATTAAAACCATAGTAAAACTTTCCAATTCTGACAAAACGTGTTTGAGAACATGTAAACTGATATGAAAAATTTCAACAAATAAATATTTAATAACAAATTTAGATTCAGAAAAAATAGTCACCTCCATAATCAGTTGATTTAAAGTCGTCGAAATGGCTATTTTGAGTCGATATGACTTTACAGACCATGTGAATAAACAAAAGATAAATTCATTAGGTTCCATAAACAAAGTTGACTTTTATCAGTGTTATCATAAACAAAATAGTCGTTGAGCAACATGTGTATTCGAAATCTTTGTAATTACGAAAGTGGTAACTTAATGATCTATTCCAGCGTGAAAAATTTCATGTGTTAAAATAAAAATTCTGAACCTTGAGAATGTTATTGAAAAACGAAAAGGAAAAGGAAGAGTTACAACACGTTTATTGAGTTTACATAATATGCAACACACCCTTGAATTTTCTTGACAACATTTATTCAACTTCCCTTCCTCATTTTCTTGTTGATGAAGTAATTAAATTACGATAAAACCTTTAATACATCACTTGAAAACGTTTTCCTTAATAGTGTTAAATGCTGAGATGTGCCTTTGGCCATTCCAACACAGAAGTGCTGATATCAGCGATGGGATAGAAACAATGCGGAACTACACTTCTCAATAAACTAGTGACTCATTTTTGGACTCATTATGAAATGAGATATATTAAGATAGTACTGGAAGTTCATAGCGACGAAGATTGTGCATATACCAAAATATTTTTATTCTTTTTTATTTGAAGTTTAAAATGTTTTATGTGCATTTTGGAATTAAGTAAAAATTAAATGAAACTTAATTGTGATCGAGAGGACAATCTATTACGCATTTACACATGGTCTCCCTTAAGAATCATTTTTAATCACAAAATAAAAGATTAAAGAGAAAATAATATTGCTTAATTCTAATAACACATCACATTCCGTAAGCATAAGAAATGCAATTCGATTCGGTCACGTATTTGACTGAACTATATAGAACCTGTCAGCAATTCCTATTAACATTGTATACTCTGTGCCCAGAGAGGTTTCGTCGCGCTACCAGATTCTTCACATCGACGTCTGCCTTCACACGTGTCTTGGAACCTACACACTTCATTGTACGAATATCAATATTTGGGAACATAAATCCCGGACTATTTCACAACATAGGTTGTGTTTCATGTCTTTCACGAGCTTTTACGTCCCCTTTCCTCCCATTAGGTGATCACATTATGGGTGACTTGTGATTCCTGATATGATTAACTTCTCTCATGGATTAATACGACGGCGTTTACATTTTCTGACAGGACAGAGTAGTGGTGTAGTGTATCACTTGAGAAATGTTACAGCTCGTGCTGTAATAATATCGGATCTTGTATTGTAGAAGAAAAATGAAAAAAGGACTACAGGTTAAAGTTGTCTTGAATACGAAAGATACTGCCAATACAAATATGAAGAATCACTTACATTATCCAAACATTACGATTTTTAAACGTTAGTAGAAAATCAAAATGCAACATCCAGAAAAACAATTATCGACATAACGTATTTAATATTACTTAATAAATTCAAGAACTGAATCATAATTTTTTTGATTTGCGATTCGAGGATTTACCCATGATATTTTATAATCCCAAGAATTTTATGTGATATTGCAAAAGATCTTTAACATTTAATTATATGAATAGGTATCTTGTACATTGAATAAATTATAATTTCCCTCCAAGCCTGATGCTAATCAAAAGGAATCACATCACTCATACCTAATTATCTCTCAAAAATATTTCTATCACCGGTCCGCCACATAAAATGCATGGCATATCGTTCAAATAAAAAAAAACCTTTGGCGTAAAAGTACTCGTAAGAACCGAAACCGTTTACACAGCCAACCAACCTCTCCTTTGCCGTGGAGAACACGATCTTGCGCGCGTGTGCTAATCGGACAGCGTGTCGGCGTGGTGCGGGGTGGGACGCGGGGCGGCTGCTGACTAAAACGAGCCGAAGCGCGGCGGTCGAAACGCGAGCCGGCACGGGCTGCCAAGGCACGGACTTCCGGCGTCGCGGTGCATCAGCAGCCGCCGCCGCCGACGTCGTTTGGTGTCGTTTTCAACTCCTTCCTACGAGGTCGCGTTCGCCAACGCGCGCCACAGTGGCCATCACTATTCGAACGAACGATGTCATCGACGTCATCACCGCTCGGCCACAAAAGTTCCCGCGCACGTCTTGGGGTCTCATTATGGATCCATTATTACTTTAATCCCTTCAAATAAAAGTTGCGTACAATCGTAGTCTACTAAAGCACTCGGTGTCCTTTTATTTTAGATGGAGATGATTACACTACTGTTGTCAACATCGATATACAATGCTCAAAAAGTGGTTTGTTTTTTATATCATATTTTAGTACATAATCCAAAATTAAACGAATTTTTTCTTTTTTTTCCACATTAAAAAATAAATTGCAATAAGAATTATCCCATAGGTGAATCGTTCCGGTCGCCAAGGGTAAGGATGTTGGTGGGAGGGAAAGGTGGGGCATGTCGTGGCGAATATGTCTCGGAACGAAGAAATGGTGATCGGGTGAGGGAGCCGCCTCCAGATATTATACAACCTATAATTTTATGCCAGAGAACATATCTATGAATTTTTTAAAAATCACGTAAATAGGTTACGTGGTTCTCAAGTGAAATGAGACCTAACGGAGAAACAGAAAATTCATTTTGAGATGACATAGGACAGAGTTTTAGATAGTTTTCATATTATTCGAAGAATTTACCATAGCATATGAATAACAAAATGCATGCAATTCATTGAATACCATCTCTTTTATGTTATATTCAAATGTTTTTCATATTTTTCTCATATTCTTGATTAACTCTTTCGATATCTAATAATTTTTTATAAGTTACAATGTTGAAAATGAACGCTTACATAACGCAAGAGACTATGTTAATTTTATACAGTATTTACAAAGTGTACAAAAAGAACGTTTATTTACATAATTCAATAAAAATAAATTATTTAAAAAATAATTTGCAATATTTTTTCTTCCTTCAACTTATTATTAAAACCCAAAAAATCACGTCATTCAAAGAAAATGTACAATTTGAACGCAAGGAAGAAATTTAAACCATTTACCGGAATTTGAATAATTTTATAAATGACTGTAAAATGAGCAACGTTTTTCTATGTTAAATTTGCATCACCCCCCCCCCCCACACACACACACACAAAAAAAAAATGAATGGTCGTTTAATAATTGCCAACCTGTCCGTTCTGAATGTACCTCTCACGTCTTCTGTCGATTCGATTAACCCTGGGACACTTCGGGGAAGTGTCCGATGTGATCACGCATTTATCCAATAAGGAGCTCCGCATTCCCTCACGCGGCTGCTAGCAGCGGATCTGTGGACAAGGCGTCCTCCGGCCACACAACGTACTGTCACTTGTATTCGCTCACCTGTCAACTTGTCTCATTCACGCGACCTACTCTCTTTCACGCGATCTTAGTAAACACCAACCACAAATACGACATTTTATATATCGAAAGTAATGGGCTCGCGAATACATTTTAATTCATTTAGTGGAGTATGTGCTGAATTTATGATGTGGAGAAGAGTGAAAGGGTACGATTGGTTAATTCTCCGTATATCAAGGATCCATCCAGTCGTCACCAAATTTAATAGTCTAAGAAATGGACAACGTTAGGAGAAAAATGACATATCTAATAGAGAAAAAGAAAATATGTGTTCATAATGTAATTACGTCCGTAGAACTACGTATAATTATTGAATAAAACGACCCTATTTCACAGACTGAAACTATTAAAGAAATTACACAACGTTTCGACCTCCACTACGGACCATCAGGCAAAGTAAAAAAATATATATATAACTTCTATATGAAAAACCTGTATATAAGTTCTATATTTATTACCACCTATTCTGTGTTTTTTAAATACTTTTTTATACTTTTGACATTCCGTTGATTCCGTGTCTCTGTACTCATGTTGTAAATATTCTACGTATTATTGTCGCTTCTGTTCCTTATTTTTCGATTTTGTATAAGATCCATGTATTCTATATTCTGTGATTTGTGTAAACTCTTTTTCTCTTTTCCCAATGTAAAACCGTAACTATAATTGTTTTTCATTACATGCTTGATGATGGCCCACAGTGGGGGTAGAAACGTCGTGTAGTTTCTTTAATAGTTAATAAATCAGTAAATTAAAATATAAGTGTACGCAGATAAGTCATTATTAACCCAAAATTAAACAATATACACGATTCATTGAGGTGAGATCGGAAATAAAAAGTTTAATTTTTTTCACACCTCAATAATTCAAGCAATTTGTAATAGTAGAACATTGCCTTCACCATAGCTCCAGTTTGTAGCAAAAAAAAAAAAAAATCATACAGAAGTTAACTCACTTAAATTATTCCCGTTCATTACAATTCTCTAACTTTTTCGGTTTGCACTTACAAGGTTAAATTATGTATTTGACTATTTTCCTTCAGTGCACAATGTTTGTAATTCATGCCGCTTCTGTTAATCAATAATAATAATAATAATAATAATAATAATAATGCATTTATTATATCCTATTTACATTATTACAAACTTTGACTCAGCAAAAGGATTATATATAGGCAACATTAAAAGAACTTTAGTATTACGAGTTGAATAATTTGAGCCAGTAATAGTACGAATAAGACTTCTAATATCATCTCTCTCGACAAAAATCAACCCAGAGCACCCCAGAATCGCACCTTGAGACTCCGACACAAATAATCCATTCCCAAGACCTTCCTCCCTTTCCACTTCATACAGCAGTGTCGTCGCCACCGGCGCGGCGTGTACGCTCCCTGGATCAGAACTATCTCCCTGATCTGACCCCGCGCCCCCTTGCGAGTATCTCAAGGAGACTGTCTGCCATGCCTGCAACTGACGCGTTCTGCCGCGCCGCGCGCTGTGTTCTCCGCACAGAAACAAAAGACACCGCCTTTTCAACAAGCGCCTAGCATCTCTGAACCAAGCGTGTTCTTTCCACGGGCTTTGCATAAGAATTTTTAACGAAACGCTACACAGGAAATGTTGTAATTAAAACTTAATGAATTTTAGTCGAGGAGCGGAGAACATCCTTATCTAAGAGGAAGTGAGCTAAAAGTCCGAGCACCCAGCAACCTTCGATAAAATCATATTAAGGAGAGTCCAGTTAGTTGATTCTTGATGGTGGAAGAAGTGCGTACCATTTATAGCTGGAAATCATTTATTTTACACCATTCATTAGGAGGATCCTAGGTGGGATGTTTGACAATGATTGAACTCCTCTATAGTTCTCCGCTATACATCTTAAAGAATTATTACATTATTAGTACATCTTATGAAATTGTGGGGCAATTTAGGCATCGACGAAAATTAGAGAATCCATCTGTATTTTTAAAAAAATATATGATACCTAAGACATTGAATTCACTCCGAAATATTGTTCATTTGAGTGATCTAAGTCTAAAGAAGAAAAGAACAAAGCATCCAGCTATCGGGGGACTATTGACGAGTATCATTTTAAAAGAACTAAGTAATGCCTGGATTAATGAATTTCACATAATGATATTGGTAATGTCAAAGAAAGGGAATCCTAGAGTTCTTGTATTTTCATTGAAATCAAATATATTTAACTTATACTTGAACTGTAGTAATTAAACTGAGCGAGTAAGTTTTCTGAGCAATTCTTATGAATCAATTTTTGATAGTTTCGATTCCTCGTTTTTCTTGATGCATGTGTCATATTACACAACAATTATACAGAAACGAAGCGATCGGAATCTCGTGTAGAGTTAACAGGTCGATGGCGTGACTAAAACTCGTGCAACTGAGGGTCACCATTACCTGTATCTTTCGCGGCACGAATAAGCCATGAAACGTTTGTTTTTTATTTAAAATGTATACGATAAACCCAAAAACTTCGATATCTTTGATATAACCAGAATTTTAAATTTTTATGCTATATTTCTAATTTCTTAGGAGGACTACATTCTAGCACATTATACTAATTTCGGAATCTTGCGTTAATCGAAAAAAAGAACAATGAATATTTTTATTATTGAAAAAGGAGTATATTTTTATAATTACTATGGTTTTTGAAGCATGTTATTTAGCGGATACATACTTTTATGAAATAGACAGTTAAAACAGTAATACACACTTTTGAAGTAGTAAATTGTGAGTTTCATACTTGAGGTATATCAACCGATTTTGGTATAAAAATAAATGGTAAACCACTCACAGAGAAAGGTTTCAGGTACTCGAGAAGTATGTAACTTACCCCAGTGGTTGTCAAATAATTTTAAAAGTACTCTCATCAGCATATTCATCGCCTTACCTAAAACAGAAAGAGAAGTATGTAAGAAAAACAACTCTGTATGTAATCATTCAAAAGCATAATATTTTAAAAGAATTTTTTTCCGTTTTGGCGAACGGGTCGGGCACAAAGGAAAACCACAGTAAATAAAAATATTCGATTTTGACTTTATCAGATTGCGTAAATATGAGAGAGGGATAGAGACACCAAACTACCGTAATATGTTGTAGGAACACGAGTCGTCATTGCTCATACTCACGCATTTGCGGTCCATGAATAATATTTAATGAACCTACGATTATAGGCTAAATTTACCATTACTATTTGTCAATTTTTTACTAGCACAGAAATATACATAAACGAAAAAAAAACAACCTACAAATTGTACAAATTAATTCATTTTATCCTTATAATTTACAATCAGTTTTCCGTCATCTTTTAATGAAGTACATCAGAGTATCTGCGGAATGTGACATTTCCTCTACCTCCCAATACTGGTACTCGTCATAAAAACCAAGTTAATCATGTTTTTGATCTTATGTTCAAAGATCTCTAAAAAATGACTACTTTTTTGTCTATTTGTTCAACGCGCGTTGACAGCACGTAACATGAGTCTTTCGAGATTTGAATGACGTGTGGATATCAAACGACCCTCTTCCTGTTTGTAATGTAAGAGGTTCTGGGTAATGAACAGTTATAACTAAATTATGTTTCTGATCAGAAAATTTCAAAGATTCAATGTAAAATTTCCAATAAATGTAAATTTCTATGGAGAATATTTCACATTCAATAACATAAATTTCAAACTCAATTCAAAGAAGAATAGAAATGAAAATAATATAATTCAATTTCCCGAATGGAACACCCACTCTGAAGATAATTTGTGATTGAAATCATATGAGGGTTCAATTTAATGCAATTAGCATTTTCTATTCATAATCCACGTGCGTTCTTANTATATATATATATATATATATATATATATATATATATATATATATATATATATATATATATATATATGGTATATAGTGCAACCATATTAATATGTTTTTTATGTATCACAATCTTCAAAACAGTTGAGAAAACAATATGGAATTTGAATTATCTCATCCTCAGATGTAATAACGAATCTGATATATAAAGTAGTACATAGCTCATAAAAATGTCACTTGTTACACATACATATGTTGCGTGTATGATTCCAGGATGAGACATAAGGATGAGTTTTTCACGAAAGACAATTGAAAAACAATTTCGTATTTTGAGATGGATAACTGAGAGCATAGGAAGGCCTTAAATTCCTTGCAACCGTAATTTGCTTACAGGATGTAAAACGTATCCTGTCTTGTTTAATTTAGGTAGCTCATCATTGCAATCTACTAATAAAATATTTCATAAATGATAGAAATATTTATTATGATATAAATTATAGAAATATTTATGGAATTTAATAATTCTACGACTTAATCTCAGTTTATTTCATACTTGTTTTCTCTGTTAGCAAGTTAAACTTTCCTTCCCGGTTTATCTCACTTTACCTTCATTAAAAAGGTAAAGTGTCCGAACTTGAATTCTAAAATGAATATACTAATATATGTACATCTGGCATGAGTGAACCAACTGGTAGGTAGGCTTGGTTGAAACTGCTCTAACTACCCTCTGCGGGAGCTCCGATGTGTTTGATCAGTCGAAAATAAGAGGCTAGATCCGGCTGAGGTCACATAACCGGAGGAAGGAACAGAGTGATGCGGTGGGGTGGGGGTGGGGGGAGCGGTGCGGCGTTCGTAAAGTGGCGCCAGCCCCTTTTGTTTGCGCGGCACACATATGGAAGAGAAAGAAAGAAAGAAAGAGGGAGAAGGGGACGTAATCCGCTAGCTACGCTCTCTGAGCTCGCTTCCTCACCTCCCATACTCTACCTCCGGATGAGGGTGTCACCCCTCGGTCCACACATTGCATGCCTCATATACTCGCTCACTGACTTTCTCACGCCTCGAACTGCGAGGGAGGAGTATGTTGTTTTACGACAGATTTTTAGGGAGGAAAAATTAAATTTTTTCGCGAAGAGAAATTAAGTGATTGATTCCGGTACTATTAGTGTTAAGGTAAACTGGAAAATATATATCTCAAAACTGTTTTGAATTCTTTCATAATTTTTTCCAAGTAAAAAAAATATTCAATTATTTGTATTTTTTTTTTGTTCGTTTCTATATTTTGGGGAGTTTTCTTTCACCTGTTGAGTTGAGCGTTTTAGTACAGTTTTATTGAGAGGTAGCTGTTCATCAAATTCATTCAGTGGTCCAATAATTCGAAGTCGATTCTAAAAGAAAGAAATCCCCTCTTCACATTTCCTTAAAATTCAAAAGTCTGACTGAATCCATGAGGATTATTGCCTGATCTATGTGACAGAGCGTGAACCGTCATGTAGGCCCTCGGAACGAGGAGAGCTGCTGGTGTCAGAGTGCGATGCGCCAGCGTGCGCCAGAAGAGCTGGATCTGGAGTGAACATCCGTCGGGATAATCGCTAAGCGTTGAGCGAAGACGAAGCTCCGGATCATCCGCATCACGGACTGACTGACATATGTGACTAATGCTTCTCAAAAAAGACACGCGGCCTTCGATGAAGAAAAGCGAAAAATCTGGTTTTCTTCTGTATTTGCGGGAATAGAGAGATATCATAAAATACGGATAGAATAAGGACACTAAACAAATACCTAAGAAATAAAATAATAGGAAATATTTTTTTCAATAAATTTTAAGGTTTATCGTGGTATTATCTGCATTCTTCTTCATTATTCATTGATGACATTTCTTCAAAGTTCTGATTTGTTTCTTCATAGTAATTCATGTCACAAATATCTCTTTTCTGTGTAATGTTATTTATGTTACTTGTAACAATAAAATGCTGAATGACTTACAACTTTTATTTGAATTATCAAAATATTAATATTAAACCCCCGCCACAACGAACACTGCGCCGTAGACATGGTATCCGCGACTTCTCAATCGTTACGTGGGATCTTCGTCCATGTTCATGATGCGAGAAGTCCAACTATGCATTACTTTGCGTTGGAAACGTAACGGACACTATATTGACGCTGACAAAAGCCATTAACGGGCTTGGGAACATGGATATCCTGATTTAGACATCATCATATACATTAATACGCAAATGTCCCAGAAAATTATTGTTCCTTTTCTGGGACATCCGGACGGAGATCACAAAAATAAAGCATTGAACTTTAGAGCATTTAAAGATGAGACGACTGTTTCCTATCATTTTATCATTCACCTTTCCGGAATGACAACATTTAAAAATTACATCAAGAAAATAAGCTACCTAACTCATTTATGTAAAAAGAATGATAGTTGAGTTGAGACAATTGACCGGTCTGACACGTCTATTTTTGTGGGGCTTTACGGTTCGTCGACATCTAGGTCATTAGAGCCCTAAAATTCTGTACAGGTAGAGAAAATGCAGTTACACACTAAGCAGAGCCAACATGATTCTTCTCGCGTGTGGGACTCGCCAAATGACTCAACCATACCCACTAAAAACCTTCCTGAATTACAATATATCAAAACATATCTCAAAACATACATCAAAATATTGAGGACAAAAAATGAGGGGGGAGTGAGAGGGGGGACAACAAATGAGGAAAATGAAACTAGCCCATATCCCTAAATAGCGTCGGGATCGAAAAGAACAAGAGGTGACCAAGGAAGGTCAGGAAAGAGAAAGGAAGGAGCCTTGCACAAGTAAGTGGAAGTAATGCCAGACTCAGCTCGGGGCCCCGTGTTCGCCAAACACGTACTTACTTGATGTAAGTCCTCTGGGGGGCTGACGCGTCTACCATGCTGGTGTAAACAACATTCGTGGGGAATTGTACGTGAGTTCCGTCATGCTCCATCGTGAGTTATCACATACTATTCATAACTGTTCTGATGCTAAAAATGAAATCGAGTAAAACTTGCCCGAAAATAGTAGATCGAGGAAAGTACTATCTGTCATACTATTCAGCTCAATAAAATAGTCCTGCTAAATAAAAGTAAACTCTCATAATACCGTACAGAATGTTAGTTTCATTCAATTTCCACGAACAGGTTTACCTAGAATTAGTTTATTGATGTTGCGTCGATCTTGCCATATAAATATGTACCATACTCTAAATTTTAAAATACAATAGCTATGGTCTACCTACAAATTCTGCTAAGTATCTGATTCATAGTGTATTGCATATTATCATTATCAACCAAATGCTAATGGGAATCAAATCCAGGGAGATGTGGGTACCCGTTCACACTCCTACTCGATGTTTCTGTACCTGAAATTGAGGAGAATTTCTGATGCTGAAGTACGACAAATGGAGCTTTTTGGATACATGATAAAGGAGGAGTCAGCGTGACTCAGTGGATAGAGCACTGAGTTGCTGGCTGGATGGCCGGGTATCGATTCCCGGTGAGGTGGGGATTTTCATCACGCCTCAACATCCAGACTGGCTCCCAGACCTACTCAGCCTGCTATAAAATGAGTTCCAGGATCTATCCTGGGGTCGAACCGGTCGGAGCGAGATGCTGACCAGGTCTCCTCCTTCTAGTGCCCGGGTCAAGTAATCGCGCGAGCTCTACCCTCCGCGAAGGCCAAAGCTGTAGTGCCAGATAAGAAGAAGAAGATGATGATGATAAAGGAAGTCATAATGTGATAGCCACGAATAAAAACGTCAAATTTATTCAAAACTTTATCGAACATGAAAATCTTGGGATATGCTAACCCTTCCCTCGCCTTCTTGATACTGTGCTATACTTCTTGACAATGGTGTTGAACCATTGATCCTTTGGGGTTTCGATTCTACCGAGAGAATGTGATAATTCGAGCACATGCGCCATGTGTGGGCGGAGAACGTCGCGAGAGAAAGCGGTCGCTTCGATGTGCTGTCGCCGCCCGCCGCCTGCACGCATGACCGACAGCCACTCGCCACCTGGACATACCATGTCTCCGCGGCGGCAGCTGTCCCCCTCCCCCACCTCAACAACGACCAACGACAATGCCATATCTCCACAGACACTGCGTGGACTGAATGTTTGTTCGCTTTTTCCTCTATCTCCGGCTCGGAGGGAAATCTATTAATGATAAGTGAATCGAAATGACAGAAGGTGATCACTGTTCCACCAATTTCTTATTAAGGAGTAGATTAAAATCTTTGATAATAATAATAATAATAATAATAATCTTTATTTACTGCAAATGGGCAGATCTTACCCGGTGGCAATATATAAGGAAATACAATACAAAAAATACAACAATACATAGTTTAAGAAAAGCAAGATGGTAGTTTAAGAAAATCATGATTTTGCTTTGAAATTGATATCTTTAACAAATGGTCACTCAATCGAAGAGTGCGTATTCAAAGGATTCATGTACTCTTTAAATATCGGGTTCCTATATATGAGAAGAGTATTATCCTAACAACCAGAAAATTGATGCGCAATATAAGATTCTTTCAATCATTTGGGGAATCATCATAAAAATAATTCATTTGTTATTACATAGAATTATAATTTTCGAAAAACTGCTGGGAAGAAATCATCCCCCATATTCCAATTATTTCGCGAAAATCCGTGAGTACCTTATAATATGTAGTACCACGGTTCATAACTCCGACTAAACTGGTTATAATCGATTTAGTCTTGTTGAAGATCTATTTGTTGATAATACCTTATCTAGATCTACAATCGTGTGATGAAGAGTGTCGTGAACGGACTAAGAGAATGAAAAGCTGAATGACTTCGTGCACCTGATTCTGATAACATTTACTTGATGCAGAAACCATCACGTGAATTCACAACTTGGTGACATTGATCTACTCAATTTTGGGGCACTTCAGTGGTTCCAATTTCATTTCGGTCACTTTTCATTTGGTAGGTTTTCAATTGTTGTAATTAACCTTTTCATGAATTCTTTTTCAATTAATGAATCTTTCTGAAACGTTGATATATAGCATTGACCAGATTATTTTGTCGTTGTGTTCTCAAATATTAAAAAAACAAACCATAAACGTGCCAGTGTGTCACACCAATTTTAACTAATCTATTTAAAAAAATATACAATTGATGCAATTAATATTACTTTTCCAATTTCTTTCAATAAATGATTCATTTCAATAGAAGACTTCCAAATATTGCTTTACCGAATGCTTTGAGAACATCTTCCTTCTGGTGTTTTGATTGTTTAGAGCAATTTTGAATTAGTTTGTAACCTTGTTTCAACCTATGACAATACGTACCTCGTTGAAAGTGAAAACTGATAAATGCAGAATGCGCTTTGAGCTCACGTGTAAACAATTCCTGTTTGCTAAATATATACTAGGAGTTAATTTTCAAACCTAACTGACATGGCGATAAAAACACGTTTTCTGTTTGAAATGTTATCGAAACCAGTAAACACCTTCATGCCACGTTTATTTTCTTCTTGGGAGTATTACTTTCTCTCTGACAAGACTACCAATGTAACAAGTTTCCAATTTTCGTTTTGATGTGGTAATATTGCTCTCAAATTTTTTTATGAAAGCAACAATAACGTATTGTCTATTAGTACATGGTCCCTATATTGGATCTCACTTTCCAAAAAAGAAATACTTCTTTATATTACCGTGCACCAGACCTGTTTCATGTGAAGAAATCAGTAGGCTGATGCGTTTTATGATGTCATTTTATTGAGTTATTGCTCTGTATTCGGAGTTACTATACTGTTCGTTTCCCATGGTTCATGAACATCTAAACAAATATAAATTAATTTCCTACTTATATTTACTCACTTTTTAAAACAAAGTTCACCGTTTTTTGTAATAGCCACGAGACGTGTCAGAAACATTCTTCCTCTTCATGAGTTCTATCAAATATAAAAATAAAAAATCTCACGTTTTGCAAGTCATTTTGGAAAAGATATATTTTAATCTCGTATGCTCAGTAAAATCAACATGTACTTTGTCTCTGACCAATTTTACTAACCATTATCTATTGATTTTGTTAGGACCCAATTAACATGCAATTGGGATAAATACCACTATTATGTTCGAGTTGCATAAAATACATAAATTTGCATAAAATTAACTTTTTTTCGACACATCAAAAATTCATTATTATTTATTGACATGATTCTTCGTTGAAAAAATGTTATGGTCATCGAAAAATGATACTAAAAAATTACGAAATGTAATAATTATTGAACATAACAAATATTCAATATTTACCAAATCGGGTAATATTTAAAAGACGAGCTGGATTTCTCTCCATTTCCCTCACTGATCAATTTAGAAGGAAATCTGGAGACGCGATCCATCCGATGACTAAGAGCTACATAGTGGGACTTCTGCTCCACGATTGCGACCGCGCGAGAGTACATACCCCTATCGGAAAGCAGTGGTACCTTAAACAAGCGCGTGCCGCTAATGGACGTCAGACGAAGAGGCCCAGCAGCACGAAACGCTATTTGCCTCGTTGTAAACGGAAAGCGACCACCGCCCGCGAGGAAGCCCCCTTCCCAATGTCAAGACACGCGGTCTCCTACTCACCAGTCGCTGCAACCAGAGTAACCAACAATGAGAAATTATATTGATGAAAATCCGTGGCAGAGGACGTTGGTGCGTACAAGCACATTCACCATCCTCCTGCAGGTACATTGAGAACACACTTCGGATGTGAGTACCCTAAGATTGGATGGGAGATCTAAATTCAGAGGAGAGAAAGGATTTCTTCAAACCTTTCGATATAACATCCCCAGCTTATATTTTGTATACTTTAGGGTTGGGATATACCTCCCGATATGTTGGGATATTACATCTTGAGGTTGGGACGTCGCGTCCAAAGGTTTCAAGAAACCCTTTCCTGTCTCTGAATTTGGATCTCACATCCAAATTTGTTCTCTCTGTGTGCATTCACCGATGCATAGGATCTCATAGGTACACTCGAGTAGTGCTCACCGAAATACAAATATAACTTCCTCTTGAATTTGCTACACAGGATAAATATGTTTTACATATTACAGAGCTAGTGTATTACCGACGAATTCCACTCCGGGAAGAAAATACTGCCCCTATACCACTCAGCTCCTAAACACTTACATGAGGAACAGGCACAGCGGAGAAGTGTTGAATTCATCAAATAGAGAAGGGTGAAACTTGATAATTAAATTACATGTCTACATACTGGAAACATACGTGTAACCGGTTAGAACTTGGGTACATGATTCTACTACTGGTATTACCTTGCTCAATAAAGTCTCCCCCTTGTTTGTTATAATTGCCTTGTGCGCCTTCCCGTGTCATGGGACCGCGCCCCGTCACCTATTGTATCATGATACTGTGTCTCTGACGAAACTATCTGTGGAGTGGCATCAACGCTTTCTCCTGTGACTCTATTAAAGAACATTCTCCATCCCATGACTTTTGTAACAGGTGATCGAAATATTGTTTCTCCAAGAGAAAGAAGTACTCTTGGAGAAACAATAATGGTAATTATCAACATTGAAGATTATGAACAAGAAACTACTACTATAGATTATCTAATTCCACATAACTACTGTAAACCATCCAATGCCTTTTACATCTTTTTGGTTAAATATAAATATCATGATAACCCAACTTTTGCTGTTTTTGTTTTACTGTTTCATTTAATATGAATCATATTCCGAGGATAAGTTTAAAATTAAACCAAGCGAATTTTCTCCAAGATTAGATCCTACAATCGATTATTGAAATTTAAGACCAAATCCCCCATTAGTTGAGAAAGCTAAATTGAAACATATTTAACCTAACCAACAAGTAAAATCTTCAATAGTTATAAACTACTGGTTCTCATCTTCATTTCGACTTCCTATAATGTATTTCTATTTCATTTCTATCATGTACAAGACTTTCGTTTTTTGAAAACTAAGTCTTTCGATTGATATTTAAATTCTTCGTTACGTATCACAAATCTTATCATGTACCATCCTAAATAACCTTCGGTACCAACCGTGAAATTATCCCATATCTTTAACAAATATAGAACTTGTAAAATCATGCAATTTTCATAATTAAAATCTATGTTCTAAAAATTATGGCACTTATTTCATAATATATGATAAATTATTCGCAATTAGAATCCAAATATTTTACTTGTAGAACTAAATGTTACACTGAAGAGTCTCCTGGAAACGTGAGTGCTACTGCATGCAGGTTAACCCCATCACCTCGTTACTTACACTAAGATAAACATCATTTGCTGTCTTCACGAACGAAAAGGTTTCAAGATTTCAGTTTTACCTTTTGGAAGTACCTGATTATCCTTGGGTTTCTGTCAGACTTCAGGCACATTATTCCATATTCTGACAGCTCCTAAAGCAATGCGTGAAAATTGAACAGAACATGCGCTATTATTTTGCGTATAACAAACCATGGGAAAAAACGTGCTTAGGTCATTGCTGCGGGTATTCGTCAAAGGGATCTGCACCTGCACTGACGATTTGATATTAGATACTTGCTCCTAGTATTTTACCAAACATGAAAATGATATCTCTGTGACTGTCCCCAAGGAAAATTTAATGCTAGCTTTATTGAATCCTTCAATAAAAATTCAGCGCATTTAATTTCGTCTATCCTATATACAAGGAAATTCGAGGATAATCCATCACCGTGAAAAAATACTATTTTTTCTATTAGTGAATGAATGTCATTGGTTTATCGAACGTTAAATTATTCTTTAAAATATTTGTAGACTTCTCCCGTGTTTGGATTATGTAAAAAGGAATAAACTAAAGGATAGGTCTGTAGTTAGAAATTTATTTTAAAAAAGAGACCCAGACTTCTCACACAAAAATTAATTATGTTAATTTTAAAGCTATTTCTCCATAAAATATTTTTAACTTGTTCAATTTTTCATATCACGCTAACTTTTTGTAAATTAACAATATTTATAAAAAAGTACTTTCGTTACAATTTCAAAATCTTTCTGGAGGGGATGGTCTACCAAACTCCATAATCTTACCCTCAAACGCTACTTGGAGAAAAAGTTTGTCAATGCGTAAAAACTAAGTCGGTTACTAAGAATGTCTTATCAAATTCTTCTTAAGAAAATATTTCAGTGGCACCTACGGAAAGTAGAGCAAACCGTGGACCAAAGTCCAGGTGGTGTGATTGATGTTATGAAGTTAATTTAATAAGATGAAAATTAATTTGAAAAATTTGTACATGCGTGTAATAAAGGAGAGGAAGAACATTGTCAAGAAAGACCAAATTCTTCAAGTTGAAGCCTAGTGAAGAAAAAGTCTTAATTGGTAACAGAAGGGTCACATGTCCCAAAATTCTGCGAATGTACGTGAGTATATCTGTTCGGATACTATATGCTCAATATCAATAGTAGTTTTTAATATAAAAATTGAAATTCAAGTCTCATAAATTTTCTTTGAAAACGTGAAATAATTGGATTGTTATGTAAAGAGAGTATATCAAGTTAGCCATTTTCGCTCTTTATTTAGTCACATTATTTAGTGAACATGTATTAGAATGTAGTAATTATCGTGAAATGTTCGGTATAATAAGATCATTGTTGATGCATTTCGTAAAATATACAAGTTATTACGTGATCGATTAGATTTTGTCTAGTCAAAAATACGAATTGCCTTCTACAGTCATCGTGTTTTCATAGATGAGTTGATACGGTTTTACAACCAAATGACCATCACGCTATTCAAAAGAGGTTCTGGGAGGGGGAAATGTTCCGTCGAAGATAATGCGTCACGCGCATGTAGTAGTATAAACGAAGGAAATATGAACGTCCATGGCACATGAATTGCATGAATCCTATGGACTGAAAAATTGATTTTTTTTTCATTTTATGTTCAAGTCATAGTATTCAAATACAGATCGTAAAGCATGTTCATTTGGCAAATTTTACGTTTCGGAGGGTGGTCTCCATCACAGTTCAGATGCTTGCACCCCGCAGGATAATTCAGGTCTTAGTCTCTACCCGATGCTGACAGCGGTGCATTGCTGTGTGAGACACAGTGTTCAGTGTTTTAATGGCGGTTTCATTATTACACTTTTAAGGTATTTACTTTAACTATTAATAAACGTTGTAAACACTTTAATTATTAAATATTGTAATGAAACAAAATTGTATTAAGTATTGTAATTAAACAAAAATATCTTCCTTTGTCTATATTAAAAAGTAATATGGATTAGGGGTGTTATTAAGCTTTTTGACAATAAACATTAAGAGAAACTTATCCTCTGTACTTCGTCACTACTCTTTAGCAAGCAAATACACACACACAAAATATTATTGACGTTTCATTTAGTAATTTTGAAAATAATTTTTGCAATAAGTTGAAATTTTGTTCACTAATTTTAAAATGAAGAGTACGAAGAGAAAAGTTACTAAAGACACATAAGTGAAGTAGACTTTTCTTCAAGAATAACATAAATGACGTACATGATGTATATTTCATAAATTGCTTAAAATCACGAATGTGATTACTGATCTTGCAAAACTTCAATTTCATAAATATTGTGCACGGGAAATGAAATAAATTTCTGAATCTATATATTCAAAATATGTTTCTTTATTTCATGTAGATCTACAAATTATTATTGTAGAAAACTTTCATTTGAACATCATATATTCTACTTGCGAAAAATAAGTGAGAGTAACCAGAAAAGTTTCAATTTTGTATGTTCATTAGATATGTTAAAACTTTTTGCAAACATAATGCAAAAACCCGAATCTCAAACGTTTACGGAATCACTTCATAAATCATTCGCCAAGTTGCAGGTTTTATCCTTTGAATAACTTCCTCTGGAAGCGCTTGAGCCGAGTGCCATCGAGCTCTTGCACCTCGCCATTCGCGGAAGTTGCGCTTGCGTGAAACGCAGCTGTCACCGAATGTCGCGATCAGGTAACGAGTCGCGGTGCTTGGGGGAGTGGTGGTGGCCGGATGACGCGCGCGGGGGTCTACTCGGGGCGCTCGCACTCTTTGCCGTATGATGGCGCAGGGCGGGCATGCGTTATCACGACCCGCCACGACCCCGCCACAGGCACCACCGCTGCGCCGCGAATACAAATTGCTTAATTTAAAACCTGCCCGCGCACAACACGGGTTTGCATACACAAACAACTCGACACAACGAGGCGTCACTGACGATGGTGAACACTATCCTGTGGCGCGTTCTGCTCGCGCGCGGGTCGCTGCTGACGCGGTGTTGAGGGTGTGCGCGCGAGAGAACTGGGGAAATAGATGTTGCGAGGATACCTTCCGAACAGGATAAGCCTCTGGTCACAAATGGCGACAAACCCAGATAAACATTACAATATGTAAAGGAAAATAGAATTCTTGATATAACCTAATGGGTTTGAGTATTGTAGGATTGAATCCAAATACAAAGGAAAGGATTTCTCCAAAACTTTGGATGTGACATCCCAACTTTATAATTGGATTCTGTAAGTTTGGAATGTCACGTCAGAAAGTTGGGATATCACATCCGAAGGTTTGGAGCAATCCTTTCTTTCCTCTAAATTTGGACTGTATATTTTGTTCTCTCAGTCTGTAAATAGACATGCACATTCTGACGAATATTCCCATTGAGAACGTCAGAAAATGTAAGTAGCAAAACAAGTTTGATCTAGTATATTGTTCATATTGTATCGTTCTGTTGGGGTTTGCTAAATTATCGTAGAACAGAATTAATAGGTGGGAAAGAGACTCGTGAAGCGAGTTCCAATGGGAGAAAATAAGAAATAAAAGTTTGGAGATTCAGGTCTATTCCCAAACGAAAAAGATTATCAAGTACATATATGGTCCCTTAAATTTTTTATTTCTTGATGAAGTCTTGATAATTAGTTTCGCTATTCACATATAAAAAGGTGAAAGAATTTTCAGGAAATATTATTGAAATAAATTGTTGCTTTTAAATTTATAAATCCCAAAACAATACCCCGTCTGTGCATCCTCATTATTGTTCATAACACTCAACTGAACCATTCCGTCAAAGAGAGCAATAATAAAAAATCTCTGGACATGTGTGTAACTAGACATATTGATCGAACTACATAAACAACATAGTATGTTTTCAAGAGAAAATTAGATTTCCGTATCAAATGAAAAACAGAGAAAACGTGTGTAAAAGAATTAAAATATATATTTCTTGTCGAATTATGATTTAAAGAAGGCTGATAAATGTGTGAACATAAAAAATCTACTTAGTAACAAGAACCTTTAGGTGTCATCATCTACACCAGAGTATTAGCCATGACGAATGGCAGTATTAATTGCAGAGTTATTCATAACAAGAGTGACATTCCAAGATCATCTATCTCGATAAGAAAGTATAAAAGATTACCATCTTGTAGTTAATTGCCTGCTTGAAAATCCGCGCACACAACTACTTACGTGTTGGATGACAATGTGACGCAGATGATAACTTCCTCTCAGATATCATCGGAAAAATATCATTTTTACCAGGATCAGTGACGATCTTAATTCTATACCCCTTTAACAAGTAGGAAGAAACAGAATAACACAATAATAAATTCAATAATCCTAACCACCTGTTCTAAAGGTAGACATTTCCAGATACGTTTTGAATTGAATCTCTTAGAATCTGTAAAAACATAGAAACCGTGGTCCTTTTTTTGGACCGTGAACAACGTATATAGCAGAAATAAACACTTAAACAAGATCAATGGAACATCTTAAATAAACATTTAACTCGCATTAAAGCAATTCAAAATTGCTCCAGAATCTCCTGGAAAGAGTTTTGTCAACATCCATATTGTTTGCAATGGTGTTGCGGAGCTTTATGGAAGGATTGTTTTGTTTGACAACCATCGATCAGTGACAATATTAGGAAAAAATGTTACAATGCAAAAAAGAATATCAGAAGTTTCTGAATATTATCTGTCATATACGTGTAAGGCGAAAATACAAAGTGAAAGTGATTGACATAGAAAGTAATTTTGTAAAATGTCCGAGTATTAGAAAATGTGTGAAGTGCGAGAATACAAGCCTGATGTCCGATTTGCGGAGAAGCATAAGAAATGGTTTGTGCTGACCAAGGTTGTTGCGCAGTTTCTAACCGGCCACGGAGATTTCAAGGAATATTTAAAGCGTTGTGGGAAGACTAACGATGACATGTGTGTCTGTGAATTAGAGCATACGTTGTGGGATTGCCCACTTAATGCACCTGAGCGAGCATGCTACATTAGAGAATATGGGAAAGAAAGGTATTCTAAACCTAACAGCAGAAAACACGTTATTTGACTCGCAGACGAAGTACGCACTTTATTTGGAATTCGTTAGCAATATAGATGGAATTAGGACGGCGTATAGATGGAGGATAAAGAATAGATAAAAAACAATTATAAGATATGTCAAAAATCAGAGATCCTTGTATTGCTTCATGCGACGGAGACAAGGAGACTGGTAACGGTCACGACAAATGAATAAATGAATAAATAAATAAAAGCAATTTTCTGTAAAACGAGGTCCTAATTGTACTCCGAAATAGAGTCGAGACATTTCGCATATATTACTAAAAATATTTTTGATGCTGGGCGCTAGTGTTGGTCATCCATTACCATAAGGATCGTAGTAATCATAAAACGACGTGACAGTTTCGTCCTGGTTTCGTCCTGGTTTCGTCGTCGGCTGCCGCGGCGCCAACAAAGGGTGGCGAGTCTCGTTAAGGAAGCATTGTTTGGCGGGCGAGGCTGCGTCCAAGACGGGCTCACAGCATTGACGAGACTGCGAAGGCATGAAGGCATGAAGGACGGGTTGGAGATATACTCGCAGCAGAACTCAAAGAAAGCGCACCCACACGCCATCATGGAGTCAATTAATAGTCATTTTACGAAGGTAAGCCAATAAATAAGTCGCCAAACGATAGAGGCAATAGTAATAAACATTTATTTCACTATTCGACGTAATCACCCTGTACATTCAGAAACTTATCCCATCTCTTTTCAGGTCCTTGAAAACCAGTAGCAAAGAAATCATTTGGTTGCTGTCGCAGTCAACGGGTAACCTCTTGGAATAAGGCATCATCGGTTTCAAAATGACGGACACCCAAATGTATTTTTTTACGAATGATTTGTGTACGATTATTTGTTCCACACGCTGCACTGTGACTGCAGTTGACACCTACGCAGGACGACCAGGAGTGATGCTTTGTCTCCCCTCGTTGAACTTCTGGTTCCCATTGAACACAACTTCCCGTCAGAAACAGTTGTCACCATATACTAGATGCATTTCGCGATGCACTTCTCCTGAGGATAGATCTTTGGCCCACAAAAAACGCACAACTGCACTCTGTTATTCCCAGAAGAACGTACACAAATGAATCACAACTCCAATCATGCACTGGCTGTCTCTGACTGACTGCGTACCTACGAGATGTCATGCAACCTGCATAATACGACAAGCATACATATGCTGCCATCTGCTGGCACTATATGCGCTCATAATTTAAAATTTTATAAGAGAAACTGACGTTTGTGACACATATTGACTTGCCCTCGTTTTTTGGAACAAATCAAAACTTTGCGTTTATGATTTCCATATCAGAAGGTGGGTAAATTCTGTTGAATTACGAAGATATATACATGAACAAAATATGCATAAACGTGAAGTTTTGAACTTATCGTGGTAACATTTTACCAGATAACTGAACCATACACTTTCTGATTTATTCTTGATCATAGCCGTTGAAATTTAGATACCTAAATGATCTAAAATAGACCACATTTGTTATAGCAATAATAGTGTTTTGGAGGATTGTAGAGTTTTAAATGTAGTGCTCTTTCCATCGAATCTAACAACGCATGTAAATTAAGTAAAAAAATCACCATAAGAAAGACGAGAGATAGAAAAGTATAAATAGGATAAATGAATCATGTCAATGGTACACGACCAATGACGTCATTTTCTACCATCTAGAGTCCAGGAATTCACTATTTTTCCGCCCTACCACTATTCCTCTTTATATTCCAAGTCTCTTTATAGCATTCTGTTCGTCTCTCTTTCCTGCTTCATAGCGAGGGAACCTACGAAATCAGGTTTAATTCATACGATTGTTTAACAGTCAGTGAAAGAATGGAGAATGCATAAATACGAACTTGCTCTATATTCCGCTAAAACAGTGTTACTGTGTATTCCTGTAATAATGTAAATGTATCGTTAATGTAACTAATTAACGCAAAAAACAAACGTGCAAAGTGGACGATACATGAGTAGAGTTTAAAAATGTGCCACAATTTTATAGTATTTATACGATTTATCAATCCGTACGTTCTAGATAATTTATTTGAACTTATTTCCTCTAGAAAATATCCTCATTCTATAATGTCTTCGTGCGTCGACTACGTCGTCATAGTCCCTGAACTAGTGGCTTTAAGAACATGCTTGGTGGCAGTAACGACAGCGATCTCAACTATGAACGGTTCTACTATAATATAATCTATTTGATATAATTATATTTGCATAATTATTGGGCGATGTCTAATTATTTTGAGAGTTGATAATAACATGAGAGATGATGTTTTTATGACTTCATTGCAGACTATATCGCAGATTGTATCTTCCTGGCAGTATATACTTTTCAACCATTCACGCCATTACCCGCTATTCTATCCTCTTCAAATTATATAATTTAATTAATCACTACTGGTGAGAATGTCTATTCCAACGAGGGGTGCGGATATATTGTTATAGTTACGCAAAATGTATAATATATAACGAATTGGAAACTTTTTGAAGAAATACTTCTTCATTTACTTAATATTCTATTTGGTAATATGTAGCTAACACTTTTACAATAATAGTTAAATATATCATGTGACCATATTTGGACACTTAACAATATATATTGACACTTTTTCTGGTCACAACATTCCAACTTTTAATTGGGGCCTTCATCAGGGGTAACAAATAGTAACAACAAATATTAACGTACCAACATAACAACTGAACAAGATGTAAACGTGAATATTAACATGTAATAAATGTACAAAAAATTAGACATATCACGTATAAATTTCCAATCGTAACAGAGTCGTATCATCCTCATCAATGTCGTGCCGGCGACGAAAAACAACGTCTTAGCGATGTTGCAACGGATACGCATGTAACGTCGATACAACGTTGAAGAACGTTTCTTTATTACGTCGTCTCCAACCCGTACGCATGTAACGTCTATTTAACCTCGCTAGAAAACGTGTTTTCGGCGTCTTCAACTCATCTTTATGCTTTCTACTCGGAACGACTTTTTTGAGAATGTTGAATTATCATTCTTCTTACAACTTTTGTGGATATTATCCATCGTCTTACCTTGTTTAGTCGTATTCAACAGGTGTACAGCACATGTTCATTTTAGGGCGTTCTTCTTCAACGTCCGTTATCTGGCATTCGACAGCGCCGGTATTTGATTCACGGTACTTTGCTTCTCAAGGCGAAGTCGCTACCATCATCTCGACGTCGCGACAACGTAATTAATTGTAATTGAATCGTCAACATCAAATTTCGGGTGATCCGACGTCGGGACGGCGTCGTTTAATCGACGTTGACATTCGACTCGATCTCGTCGTCGAAACACGTCCCGACGATTATAAGGTCGACTCAACGACAGAGATTTCTGCATGCGATGTTATAAAATAGTATTGTGTAAAATAGTATAAAAATATTGTCCAATAATCATATCATCTTAATTCATTCAATATGTCTTATTCGGTAGATAAGATTTATTGAAGCATTAAATAACTTATACACGTGAAATAAAAACGAATTTTTTTGTTTCTCTAATTCGCCGACGTAGAGATGCTAACGTCCCTTCCCTATATACGAGTATTTATCAAAAGCAAATGCTCGAGAGAATAAATTTTTAATGGTTTCTGAATCATGCCCCGTAAAAGAAAACAACGCACTCTAATATCTCTTAACACGGTTGCATCAATTAAACAGTAATCCAGTACGAAGCATTCCACTTGAATTGGTGCTCTATGTTCTGGTGCACAGACTATATTGCCGGAGAAGAAGCTCTCGACGCTGCAGAAGGAAGTAGGCTACTCAGCCCTTCATTACGGAGCTAATAAGTCTCAGGTCGTTTAACAAAGCAAATTCGCGGTGAGCGAATGAATGTCTTGCTGCGTAAGCAACGGCTGCGGCGGCGGAAGTGGCGAGTGTGTGGGGCGTTGCAGTGAGAGACCGAGGACGGGTGGAGGAAACGAGAGGATCTCTCTGGCTTCGGGAAGCGAGCTAGACATTTGCACGATCACCCCAAAATGATCCCATCAATGTCGTTGCTAAATGTATTCAGAAAGACGGTTCGGGTCAAGAGCATCGACATGGTCGGAGAAGGTATTTTCTTAGGTATTTGAGCAATGATTTATTATTTAACTTCTTATTATTGTTATTATGTATACTTTTATCATGTCTTCTTATTTATCTACCACCGAGCATATCTCACTTGCGGAGAAATACATTGTATTATTATTATTATTATTATTGTTGTTGTTATTTCTTTTTCTTTCAATGCCTATGGCATCAGATCAAACATCTTACACTCGGGCGAATTGATAAGCAGGTAGATTAAAAGAACTTTATACATTTGCGATGAAATATCTTTATTTCAATGAACGTTCTTGTAGCTAGTAAATTGACGGTTTGGGAGAATATTTGAAGGGGTTCTTTTAGAATTGTTTGATTTCTTAAAACGTGGCAAACTGAACATTATTAAATCAACTTTCAAACTCTTCGATATGTTTATACCGAATCAGAATGAATGGGTTTATTATTTATAATAGAACCGGAAATGTTTTTGTGTTAAGTGAAATATCAATGATATGTAAAGAATGTTGCCAGCACTCTTGCTTAAGATGTCAATTAAAAAAATCTTCTTCTTATAAATATAAGTCACAATCGTCTGAACTGTTCGCACAATGCCGACAAGAGATATTCAGTAAAATTGATTTTTTCGTTTGTTCACATGGTGATACGCGGTCTGGACTGTTTTTTGGCAAGGGAATATGATTTACTTGATTCTCTAATATACTCAAAGCATTACTGCAGATATACTAAAATAATAAGTTCACAGACTTTTGAATTGTTATATCATTTCAGGATGTTAAACATGTATTTTTATTTTTAGTAACAAAGAACCCTAGGGAAAACCTAATAAATGGTTGAAAAAGAGAGATGATAATAATAAATGGTTGAAAAAGTAATATTTTCACCACCGTTCAAAAATATTACGAATTCCTTAGTATGTTTTGAAACCTAATCATTTTTAGACCAGTATTTTTCACGCTTCATTTTGATTTTCAAGAGTGTACAAATCGAAGGAAATGAAGACAGTGCCTTCCAACGGAGGAACCTCAGGCAATAACGAAGTGAGAAGAGGAGCGAGCCGATAGTGTATGCAGCAAATTGTGATTCTTAGCGCACCGCTGTCACAAGTTTGTGAGACGACATCTCCTTTGACCAAATCATTGAGGACAGGAGATGATGACACGAGCTTTGCGACGATTGCCCATGTTCAGCACGCAAGATGCCATTATCCGAGCGTTCGTTAGACCTATTTAGCTTCTGAAAATTCCTTAAAGTATTACAATTACTTTTTGGTCTTGTTTGTAATTCAATTAACGAACCATTTTTTCCTTATTATTTGCGATATTTTATATTTCATAAAGAAATACCATAAAATACCGGAATATATAACTGTCTGCTCAGATTTAATTCAGTATTCCCCGTGTTTCTCGCAGCTATGTTTGTGTGATTTTTTTCTGTACAACTATTCATGGTAAACCATCAACGATGTAAGAAAATATAAAAACAAATTTTGAAAAAAAATACTCACTTTAGAGAAGACGTGTCTCAAATTTCGAAGCTCTGAGCGTTCCGGTCTTGTCACTCCGCGGCTGACCCCCAAAATAACGCATAAATATCAAGAAATATCAGTACCGAATTTTGAAAATACTTTCGGAGAACCACGCGGACCAATCCTGTAGAACACATGTGCTGAATTGAATGTAAATAGTAATTTTCCTAATTTTAATGTGAAGTGTGAAATATTACCTCAAGAAGTACTAAAATTATGAATTAAGTACAGAAAATATGGGACTAGGATAATTTATCAAAATATGTTGCATACAGTGATCTTCGATTAGTTTTGAAGGTTAAGTGAGCAAACTTTCCTCAAGATCGGAACAGTTAATTTGTATGAAAGAGCAACTCGCAGACAGACATTCTTCTCTATGTATAGACAAAATTTTATCAAATTAATTGTACAAATATAAGGATGGACATGAGGAAACAATAAATTAATGCAATTAATGAAACAATTCAATATTATCGATATTTCCCTCAACTTGTTGTTCCTTCATTGTCAACACTTTTGCTATGTTACTTGTTTTTTCTTCTTCTGTGATTTGTTCTACAGCATCCATTAGTTTGAATTAAAGTAATCCACTAAAACAAAAATGTTGATGTGTAACTCAAAATATAATTTTTGAATCTATGAGTTCAGAGAACCACATTTCGCTCTAGTACAATTCTTTCCGTTTCAACGTCGTTCCCATCGCTAAAATATACAACACGGTTTCTGTTAGCAAAACTGCACCGCACCTTCCGGATACGAGAGACATACGCCCACGGGGAATGCATAGATCTAAGGGTCTCAGGAGAACGGGGCGAGGCCAGCGCGGTCAGATCAAATAGCCCCGACCGCAAATACACCCCTGTCTCCCACACTCAGATCTGCCGCCGACCGTCGCCTGTCGCCAGCTCTATACTCACTCCGGGACGCTCGCTTTAAAACAATATATAACCTACACCGAAATAATATTTTCCCCTATGTTTGCCCAGAAACAACCCTTGTCAATAGTTTCCGCAGGAGGCTGGTTCTTCGTGTGTTTTCCGAGAGAACAGGCGGCAGGGTGGGCGCTGCACTGAGCTTATATTTGCAAACGGGGCCTTTGGACGCGAGCCGCCAAAAGGACAGATCAAGGAAAGGATATTTTAAACGTAGCCATGTCGGGACTCGAGTCTATGGAACTGTATGGGACTTCATTGGAAAGTATTTTCTTGTATTGAAATTATCCAATAAATGTAATAACTGCGCAAATGTTAAGATAGTCGTTTTCTAAAAAGCAACGATTATATTGTATTAAAATTATATGCAATATACAATGTGATCATATCTTAAAACTTTTCAACCTACGATGAATTTTGACCTACATCGTATGAATTTCGATCGAAAATAAATAAATACTTACTTTTAATTCACAAAACAGCAAACTAAAGTATTGTGACTTAACAGAATATTTAAATTCTCAATCCTATACTGTTAGGTGGAAGAGCAGGTCTCATGGCCTGAACCTCGCCAAACGGCATAAAAAAATAATAACAATAATAATAATAATAATATGCTGCTTTTCTTTTTGCGATAGAACTCATATAATGAATAATACTTAATACTTTATCTTCGTAATGGAACTGCTTTTTGACTATGAATTATTTTATACTTTCCTGGAAATATTGATGATCGGTGGAGAATCTCTTCAAGACATAACACTCCACCAAAAGATAATAAATATTTACAAAATTGACTGGGAGAGTCCAAATGATTGAAGAAAGCACTTTTCTTTTTTTTTTTTAAGTTAGGTACGAATTATTTGAAAAGTCAATTTGTTCTTGGATCACAGGAAAAACAAAACATACCGTAAAACAAAGTATTTAATTTGTTTTGACTTATTTTGTGATTTTCGTTCATTAAATTATTTTGAAACGTTTAAAGTTGTACAGATCTGTTTTAGATGTTGATGGTTTTTAGGTAGGTAGCAAATATATTTTGCACCAAAACATGTCATGCTCGCAAGAAGAAATATAAAGTTAATAACGATTAAAATAACTTTTTACAGTAAAATGCCACAAATGAAACACTTGTGATTTGAGGGTGAAATGAGGGTACGAAATATCATAAAACTTTTGCAACATTGGCTGACATCTAATAAGAAGTAGTCTCGCTATAACCTCATTTTAATTTAAACACTTGCGAAATATTTTATTTTGAAACTTTACAGTAAATTTACAAACAATGTTTTGAAATAAGAGTAAACTTGTATTTCTATAAGCGAAACGCTAAGTTCTTTCAAAATATTCACGAAACCTGTCCAGTAAAACTGTTACTCTAGATTCCCCTCAGATGAACTGGCAGGATGTTATTTAATTGCTAGAATCAAAAGTTTGTCGTCATTATGTTATGTTTATTTATTTATATATTTAAAGTCGTAACAAGGAAAATTATAGTTGTTCTTTCTCTTCAATTTTGTGGTATTTAAATAAATTATGTTAATAAGTTGCAATTATAAATTGTTGAGTTAAAATCTAATTAATTACATAACGTATGAAAGGGATGTTTAGTTAAAGTTAATTTCCTAACAATGCTGAAGGATAAAAAATCATGAGAAGTAATTTTGGGACAACCAAAATACTGCTCCCTAGAGTTCTTTGAAGAAGTGAAGCTAAGGAAGGACAGGGGTACACGCACACTGTTGACGCATGGCCGAACTTGAAGGTCCGCCATTCTTGACCCGAGACTATCACAGTTTGAAGTCAACTTTTGCTTATTAGTCATATTTTCTTTCATTCATTTTACTGAAATTTTTGGAGTTTATTTAGAAAGGGACTCAGTGAGGGAGGAAAAATGAAGACACTTGGTACTTAATACATAAGTCATACTCACTATTGTTTAAATATCTTTTAAACATCTACCTATACTAACATAATCATTATTTAATAATATTTGTGCAGTTTTTATAACGTTTTTATTCTCATCTTTTGATTTATCTCTATACTCTTCGTATGTAAATTCCCTGGGACCATCCTCTGATGTAGACCTAACAGTGGGTGTAATTATTGGCGGTATTTCGTGGATCAAAATCTTTCATCTTATATTTCTTTCATAAGATAATTACACATATATAAGTATTTTAACGAATTCAATTATGATTTCATTTATTTAATGAAAAAGAAAAATTACGATTTTTGATATTGGGATTGGATTCTTGAATTTTGTTTATTCATAAATTATTCAGTGTAACTTTAATAGTGTGGAGTCTTCAATATTTGCTCCAAAATAAACTTCAATAACATCTGCAACCCATTATTCTTTTGCATACGCCGTAAGCGTCTCCAGTCTGTTGTCCCCTGGCTCAGCTACTCGTCCGCCTGGCCGTGTTCCTGCCACCCGCTCGCTGGGTCGGATGGCGACGCGGCACGGGGCCCGGAGCAAGGCCGCGCCGGTGACCGGACCGGACCGGGCCCAACGTGACACGGTTTCTAGGAGTGGGACGGAGTGGTGGTGGCGGCGGACACGGTCGACCAGACGGATCTGGCGGAACGACTGGAACGTATCACATTCGATGCACTGTTCACTTCACCGCTATGTTGATGTGGTAAATTGCTGTTGGGATAGGGATCCATTCAAGAAAGAAAGATTTATCAATGTTTCGACATGAATAAGCTCTGTAAGTTGAAGATGTAATAAAAATAATTAATTGAAAAGGAGAGGATCGCGATGGAAGATATGTTCCTTTAAACACTACTAATGTTTTACCTCGACCCAATAAGACGAAATTATAATAAAATAAATACAAGGTAATGTAAATAATTAAAACATGATTTATATTGTTTTTGATACATGATATAAAAATGATTTTTATATTCAATTCTTATTTAGAGAGGAAACTGAAAACTTCGAAACGGAACTTATCTTAAATCACTCAAATATGTGTCACCAAAAATATAAAACTATTAAAAATTACACAAATGTTTGTTTTCCAATAAAACGAAATGAACACGAATATTTTTAACTAGCAAAACTTCGTTGTTAAATCGTCGCACAGCTTTGCGTTATTAACTCCACACCGTTGCATGGTAAGAAATAGATGTTTTCTTTCACAATATATAAAATGTCTGAATAAAACAGGAAACAAGTTAAGGAAATACATTTAGCTGAAAACGAAATAAGACACCTTTTAAATATATAAGGTGTCTTGTTTCAAGATATAACATGAAATTCGCATAAAAATTGTGTCAATAGGAGGAGGTCTAACTATGATGATCAGGAATCAACATTTCGCAGTAGATTTTAAGGTTTGTATTATTTCACGTGAACGTATTCAGAATAATTTACATCCAATGGCAATAAAAATATCACAACGTCTCTACTCCGTTAAAAGCTTTCTAGTGTATAATTGATTCTATAATGAATGTTATGAAATATACTGATTGCTGTACTAAGTTCCATTTATTTTCATTATCCTAGTACTTATTTTTTATATATTCAAGGTAATAGTGTGTATAATAATGTGTCTTCTTCAAATTTATAAATTCCATGCATAATTTACCATTTATAGTAATAGTTTATTAAAATAAAATAATTATCATAATTCATGCCTATAATTGTTTTTTTAAAACGGTTATTCCAAATCTGTACTCAATTTTGGAACGTTTTTTTTTAACTCTAACCAACTCGGGGCATTTTCTAATTTTTCTTTGGGTCATTCGACAGAATTGTGGAATAGTCTCTTGACGAAAATTTTGTTTATTTTCCTCCACAACGATTTGAGTAGTTTTCAACTGTGTCTTTTATAATATATTTCTATTTTAGATAATACAGTCAGATAGATTGATAAAAACTGAAAATATTAATTTATGATTGATATTACACTAGAAACTAACGGATTGAAGAGCGGGCAGTATTTGGTATATTACAAGCCTAGGTAATATGTAAAACAATCACTTAATAATATGTAAATATTGTAATAATCGTAAGTTTGATCAAGGGAGTGTATCGAAAAAGATAACATAATACTACAGTGACGGAGCAATAGAGATATTTAGAATTTAAAAAAGACATCCCGTTATTCTATAAAATGGCCACGATTTCATTTTTTTAAATTCGGTTTTTGAAAAAGACATACTATAATCGGTCTTCAGGCGACTCTGTAAAATTCATATTTGTTCGTCGCCGCCATGAAATATAGAGTAAATTAATGGAAAAATTAACGTTTCGCTCTAAAAGCGCTCTGATAGATAATGTCTTGAAACTTTTCAAAATATATCTTAGTGCAATTTTGTGTAAGCTTAATGATATGAAGGTGCTTTGATTATGTTCTCTATGGCAGCGAACAAATAAAACGCGGTTTGGGCGTCGCATAACATTATCGTATGTTTTTTTCTTTATCACTACATGAATTCAGATTATTCAGGCACCTTTATCTTAACGGTGGACACATTATAGATTATACGGTACAGTACTTAAAATATAAACATAGTAATTATAGTAAAGCATAAGTAAAAAAATTTACTGTGGTCACCCAAGCTTCAATTATTTACTAGATATGGCAGCTCAATTGTACTGCTATGTTATTACGTCAGACTAACAAAATAATAAGTGAGAACTGAAAGCGAAAGCACCGTAGTATTAGTATAATGATACTATCCAATGTTAATAATAATATTAATAATAACTCTTGCTCTATCGGATAATATATATGAGTTAATAAAGAGCGTCTTCTTTCTTATTTTTTCATTGCATAGACACCCTTCCTTCAACATTGTCATTGCAGGATAGTACACATCACATCATTACTTAGATTTTAAATAACACACATCTGTCATTCAATTTTCTTCTTCTTGTTTCCTATTTCCATTATCACCATTATAATCTGACTGTTTTAGTCCTGTCTTTATTGTATTTTCTTTCATCAACAAAGCAACGTTTTTGTCATTGTCGCATGTTCGTGTACCACCTTTCTTCACGTTAAAGAATAATCCAATTTCTGTCACACCGTGCTGAAATCGTTCATAATGTTTTATCGTGTGGATCAACCCCTTCTATCTTTCATATCTACTAATACGTTACCATTTAAAATACTCCACATTGCTCGATCTTTCTAATCCATAGTGTACATTCCTAAACCACATGCTCCATCATTTCCTCTTTCTCCCCACACACGCTTAGAGATGATTGAGTTTCACCTAAACGATTTTGATATTTCTTTAAGTTCACATGTTCCGTAGGGAATTCTGTGAAATACGGTTGGTCACAAGCATTTCTTTACACTCTCTCTCTCTCACTCACTATCTCTGTATTGTTCTAGTAGGATGAAGTCTTCCCTCACTCTTCTCCGTATTTCGAATCCAACATTCGACTGACATCTTGTCCACTTCTTTGTTTACTTCTTTCCCTAGTCAACTCTTGACCATTCAATAATTATGTGTGTAAAGTATCGATATGATCTTGTTTACCCCATGCGCATATGTCATGTGATAACAAAATTCTTCGGAAATTTGACTATTGAAATGAGGCAGATGACACTCAGAAAACAGTAGGTTCCTCAGTTTGCTGAAAATTTCTTTAAAAAATCAGTCTTTTCCAAAGAATATATAATTCAGGGCTTAGCTATTCCCGAAAAAACCTGCGTTTTACGTCGTGCTATAGAATAATTATACCCGTAGTTTGCTAGTTGTTAACTGGTGTAATTTTGTAACAATTCGTTGAGTGCGTTATCGTTAACCAATAAAATATTGATGATTTCAATGTAAATAAATGAATAAGTTACTGTATAACTAACATACATGTTGCGAAAATAAATATACTCTTCCGAATGTTAGAAGAATATTCTCTTATATAGATGAAATATGTATAAATAAATTTCAAAGACTAATTCAATCTCTGTCTTCGTGTCATTGAGCATATAAAAATAAATATGATTAGAAATATTATTCGCCAGTAATGCTAATCACTAATCAATTTTATAATAGAAACATGGAACCCTTCTACAATATAACTAAAAACAAATTTTAACCGAAATGTCACATTAAACATTGAACAAGAGAGTTTTGCGTACCCCGTCCATTCATCAAAGATGAAAATTTATGTTATTGTATGCTATACTAGTTAAGGCTTAAAACTAGTATTTGCTTTCCAAAAGGTCTAAAACACAAATCCAATTACGAGAAGTGCCAATAAAAATTTTAGTTATTCCATATATATATATATATNTATATATATATATATATATATATATATATATATATATAGGCATAATACGATTGAATTAAAAATAATTTCTTTGGATTATAAGCTTGGAAGTATTCTTCTTAATAATTAATTCTTCTTTGAAAATCATGAAGTTTAGAAAGGGATAAATTAAGAAAGGGATAAAATTTAGAAAGGGATAAAGGATTAAACACGCCAATGCTCAAAAAGTTTTGTCTAAACTTTCGACTTGGTTCCATGCAAATCGTCTCATTGTAAACACTGACAAGACAGTGTCTATGTCATTTCACAATAGTAATACAAAATCT
>NNCF01129269.1:5679-17677 GCA_002313205.1 Laupala kohalensis | reverse complement strand
CAAGAAGATGAAAGATCGGATCCCTTTGAAGTTTGTGAGATCCCGACCCATTTTGTAAAACTCGTTTTCGGGTTGTCCAAGCGAGTCACACTCGAGACCGAAGGCACTCGTGGCAATTACATCGTTAGCGAATCGGGAGAAGAAGTCTTTCATTTCCGTCTCGAACGTGCCAGCTGATGGGGGATAATGAAATGATATTTATTAATGGGATTTCGTTGTTTTTGCGTATAGGTCATTTGCAGTAACACTCAATATTTACTCGCCAACGTTTCGGTATAATTTATATCATCATCAGGGCTATCAAAATACACAAACAAAGGATATTTTAACACAACATGTACAATTTACAATTATCTTTATATATCCTCACTATAAAAATATAAAAACTTTATTGTAAGAATGCATAATGATAGTTGTAAATTGTATATGTAATGTTAAAATATCCTTTGTTTGTGTATTTTGATAGCCCTGATGATGATATAAATTATACCGAAACGTTGGCGAGTAAATATTGAGTGTTACTGCAAATGACCTATATGCAAAAACAACGAAGTCCCGTTATGAATTCGGAGATCAAGAACAAAATGGAAGATATTTATTAATATCCCAGATTAACATTAATTCTGCGATATAGTAATATCTTATACGACCTAATGTAGACATTTTTAATTATAACTCCCACTGTTTCATCCGCTATTTCAGTCATCGTCAGGTGATTGCGCTTGAAACATTGTGAGTTAAAATAAAAACTTCTACTCAAAAGGTCGTATGAAATATTACAATATTATTGTGATAGTTGCCGAGAATCTGGTCCTTTCTACATTAATTATATTTGAATGCAATTATTAAATGTCATAAAATACCCGAAAAAATAATTTGATATATTTCTGCATACCATTAACATACTGAGAAAAACCATAAAAAGTTCATCAGACCCTCAAGCTCATAGGGCGATAGTCTCACTTTCATACCTTCTGCTACATTTTTAGCAGAAAATAAATAAATGAAAGAAGTTACAAAACACATTAACCTATATTCCTATCTCGTTAACTTACATTAAAGAATTTTCTTGAAAGAAAGTCCATTTAGATGATTCTCGCAAGTGTTTCTATTGTATATTTGATACCTTTCACAAATTTCAATGATCACTAAAATTCATTCTTAAATGATATTCAAGTACCTGAATGAGTGAATAATCTGTCCCAGGAGTTAAAGAAGAAGAAACATAGATTGAATTATAAATTGCTGGTAATGCTTTTTTTACTATGAGCTCCAGAATTGCAGTACACTGTTTGATTAACACTGCTTACTCCGGTTAAATGGTGATATCGAACATTTACAAATTTTCTTTTAGAAGCTCCAGTTTGATAAGTCGTAATAATTAAAATAAAATGATTAGTTGCTAAAATAAAATCATAAGGTTCGTTTATTTTTTGCCTGATCTTAGATACTTACAAGACGATGATTTGGTTTTCTGAAGCAAAAAATTGGCCATTTGTTCACCACACTTATTGATCAATATAAACATGTTCCTCATCTTGCTTGAAGTAAATGCAGGGCTAAGAGTTGCCCTCATATCTCTCCATTCTTGATCTGGGAACAGAAATGAATATTTGATGTACGTAGTACAATCTTAAGATTATCAAAAAATGTGAAAAATAATTGCGATGAAAAAATAAAAAATTCTAAAAACTGACTCCAAAAGTAGATTTTTGTGTTACATTTCTTTTATAACAAAAAAAACATTCACGTGATACATAGAATGATCGTATTCGCGTGATATGTATACAGTTTGTGAATTACAAATTAATGTAACAAGTGAGTAATAGATGTTTTACATTTTAATTCTATTTCATTGGGCTCGGATTTTGCAAGTTTTGCATATTTTTTTTGTAACTTTCAATGTCTTCGTGGAATCGATTTCTAGAGTTTTCAATCTCGTGGGACCATTTGAATTTAATCTAATAATGCATATATTTGAAGATTTATGTTTTCTTACAAATGCACATTTTTGACGACTTTGTTTGAACTGTATAATTTTTTGTTAAATTACGGTGATTAATCAAAATTAACATGTTCATTACTGAAATATGGCTTGTAGAGCCTAATGTACGAACAAGCTCAGTGGTATTATTCAGCTAACCCAATTTACACTTGCACTGTCTTATCAATAAGTAGATATGTAAATTGTTTCTTTTTAGTGCATACTTTGAATTTTTTGTGGGTTGAATTGGATTTGCAGGGCATATTTTGATCTTTTTAGTGCATATTTCCCGGTTTTGTAGTGTATATCGATCCGAACCCTGTTTTATAATATATTATTTTTTCATGAGATTTCACATCAAACTGACCTTCCAAGGAGACCAGGTTGCGGGAGAATGCAAAATCTGTCTCATCAGAAGTGAGTGGCAAATGATTCACAAAATGGTCGAACTCCTTCACCGCCACGGCCTTGATGAGTTCGGGCTCCCTGATGACCAGTATGGGCACAAAAAACTGGAAAAGACCGAATGCTTGTCTTCCTTCGAATTGGCGATATTTCTCTACTATGAAGTCGCTGATGCTCTTTGTCTGCAAAGTGAGGCTTGTAGTGCTACCCAAGAAAATCACTGGTTTCACAAAGGGCATGCCGCGGCGAGCGAAATGGTCGTGTCTCCATGTCCCAGCCCAGTAGAGTAGCGTCACAGCGCACAGTGCCAAGATAATCCAATCCAAGAGTGACGCACTGACGACGACTTGGTAGACCCACGACAACATGGTGTCGCTATGTGAATCTGCTGCAACAGTAGAAGTTGTACGCACATAAAAGATGTACGAATCACTCCCTTTTATATGCAAATTGTCAGTGGGTAAAGGTGCCCCAAATTCGGCTCACGTCCCTTACGCCCCCCCCCCCACTCACACTGGAGAAAAGTTTTGAAACGGAGACCAATGGAAGCTTTCAGTGCAGTCGGTAAACTCCCTTTGGTTTCCGTCTCAAAACTCTTCCTCGTCGCACATCTCTCTTTCTAATGTACAACCGGTTTTACGATTGCATTGATGGATATAATTGTTTTCCATCTCGTCCCATGTAAACAAGCTGTGAATTGTGATAATTTGAATATACTGTACGTTCGCCTACTTTCGTAATATTATTCTCTGTTGATACCCGGGGTATCAGGGTACAAAAGTTGTGTAATAATATTTAAGTTTATCACCATTTTATTGATTTTTATCATATAAAAAGCATACATACAGGGTGGGCAAAATAAAACTGGTCCGGAAAATATTTAGAAGACTGACACAGAATTGACCATTGCTAATGATCAGTAGAACAGTCCATTACAGAAAATGCTGGAAATTGGCCACCGTTGACAGCGATGCAGCGCTGTGCTCCATTTATCAAACTCAGAGACACGCCTCGCAGCTCTGCTTGAGGGCTAGCAGCAATAGCGTTTTCAGTGATCTTCTGTAGCTCTTCCTGTGTGTGAAGATTATTTGAGTTCTTCGAAATGTTAGTCAAATAATTTATTACATCAACCCTTTAACTGAGGGCTGAATAAGAGCCCAAAGACTTCAGATAGCAGTAAAAATTTTTATAGAACAGATGGGCATGTAACAGAAACCTTCTATTTTCCCCATAGGTGAAAATCACAGGGAAAGAGATCAGGTGATGGAGACCAGGAGATGTTACTTCTTCTGCTGACTGTCCTCTCCTCACCTAACACCTCACGCACTCGTGATAAGGATTTCAAGGCGGTCTTGCTGAAAATATCAGTATCATCGTTGATATTCCGTGAGTTAATCCACAAATGGAACAACAGGTTCTGAACATGTCGGTCAGCATTAATAGTTTGGTGAAAAAATCGTGTTATGTTGTACATACGCACCAAACACCACCATCACCAAAATCTTGAAATTATGCAACGGCTGGTCACTGAACTAACGTGTATTTGCTAATCCATAATGGCGCAGGTACGGAGAATTTATATATCCTTACAGGTTGAAATAGACCTCATCTGAAGCAATAGCGGTCGATCTAAGCTATTGTAATCTAACAGTAAGTTTGTAAAGGTAAAGATGCATGTCCTTTTTGGTTGTGTCGACGTGACGATCTTTTAATTCCTACTTGCACAGACAACCGGCGTTTAGATTTCTTCCGACTTTTTTTCCAGACTTTCCTTCACTTGAGCTATGTTTTCTGGTGTTCGAACTCTTTTCGGATAGTTACGGTTTTTATTCGCTACAAAACCCGTCTCACGCCATTTTGTCACTCTTTTGCATCGCAGACTTTGCTGGAGGATTTTCCAAAACACTTCCATTCTTAAACTCTTGCGCAAACAGTTCCCCACACGTTTCCCACAAATTGTGCTTCGCATAACACTCGACAATGAACACGCGCTGTTTTATCGTGAGAATCATTTTGTGATGCATTCAACTTGTCTCTAAAAAAAGTAAGCACCACTCACTCACACGAAATGACACAGCAAAGAACTCGGGACAGAGCATACGTGGACATGTAACAGCAACCAGTTGCATCGACGTCACCAGTGGCCACTTTCAGAATTTTCTGGAATGACAGTTCTCGTATTCATTAACAAGGGTCAATTCCGTGTCAGGATTACAATTCTTTTCTGGGCCAATTTTATTTTGCCCCTGTATAAAAAGGTACCATATAAAATAGAAAATTGTCGAAAAATTAATTGAAAATAATTTTTCTCGGTCTGACTCGTTCTTGAGGAAATACGAAATGAATGTTTTTTTATTGTGTTAAGACATTTTCTTTACGTGTTCATAATAATAATAATAATAAATTTATTGTCAAAAAATCAGTACAGACTGCATATGACCACGTGGAGGACAATAAACTAATTTACTCTCCGGAAACAAGCAAGGGACCATCCCATCAGTTCCGATCAAGGGCCCTAAGGCAGAGGCGGATTCAAAAATTTCAGCAAAATTCCTAGATAAGATGAAGAGTTTGCTACGAGTTATAATACTAATAGAATGTCAATATGTTTGTAATTTAACGCAAAGAATTTACATGTAAAAATTATTATCGAACGATCGATTATTCTGAGTATAGTGTTTAAAAATCATAAGAATTGAAATAACACTAAATTCACGATGTATTGCTACAATAAACACATACTTTTGCAATTTGTGTTATTACTTTCATATTAGGTTTCAAGTGATAGTACGCTATATGATAGTATGAATTAGATTGCTGGTTTTATGTATCCCAAGGTTTTATCATAGACATAAAAAAAACAGCGGTCTTATGTACCAGTTGTGCGAGGGGGAAAACGAAGTTTGGTGTCTCTGTCTCTCTCGTATATCGACTTGGGTGGGGAACTCGATTCCCCTGTCTGACTGCTAACTGTTGCTCAAAAGTCATTGCGCACCTTCCCTCCTCCGAGCGGGTGTGCGAGAGAGAGAGCGATACCCCACAGTATCTTCCGTCTTTCACAGACAACCTACAGCAGAGATCGCTGAGTCTATTTAAATTTATGTCTATGAGTTTTATATGTCCTTGAACAACACGCATTTCTCGACAAATACTCAACACCTCGGATTATGCTGCGTTCGCCATATTACTACATTATTTCAGTACGAAGGTTTTGTACTTCAGGTGGCGTTGACTTAAATGTGGTGCACCTCTAAATGAGTGGTGAACGCACATAAGCCTCCTGAAAGTTCCCGAGTGTCCGCCGTTAAGGTATAACAAAAGCATTATAAAGCTCTAGTTATAGTTAACATAAATATAATATTTATATTTATTAGTATTTATTATATTCATATAATTTATTTATGTTGAATCTGTTGCGACAAAGAAATGGCAATCGTAAATGAAATTACACTTACTTCCTTTAGACATTTTATTGGAATTTAGATTGAAATCAATTCATTCGTACTGAATTAAGATCATGTTTTAAAAGTCTATAAGAAAATATTTTTATAAATCTTGTTCTTTAGACTGACCTTATTGCATAATAAATCATTTTCCTCTTTTATAATGACCCAATAAACAAATGATATATCACAAGTTGTTTGTTCAGAAAAATAGCGAGAGTGATCCAAATATGAAGAAAATTTGTTCTTTACTCGTAAATACATGCCGAAGCTACGAGTTGTAAATAACAAAACAAAATATATCAGCAACATCCGTTGAATGATTGCATATAGATTGACTGAAATCATGTGGGAGTCCCAGTTATTCGTATCACGGTGACATTCTAAAATACTGATAACACGGATAACTGAAGTTGGTCAACAGTAGAACTTAAATGACTTGCAAAGTTTGGTGTAACACTAATTAAGAAAGTGGAATAAAAAACAGTTTCATTAAAAATTGTGAGAGTAAATTTTATATGGAATGACGCAAGGAGTGATGCAAGTCGCGATTGATGCATAAGAAATCAATAATTTTACGTTTAGCAATGGGTATGAAGTGAAACAAGAATCATCTATAACTCTAAACGATTGTTTTTGAGTTTAAAGCGTGAGAAAAATTTTCTCGCAAAATAATTGCTGGGATGAATTTTCATTGAAACATATTATAAAACGGTACCATAATTTATCAATGTAATCTTGCAAATTGCTTATATGTTTTCGTTAGGTGAGAACTAGTGTACCATACGCTATTGATTGTTGAGTAGTTTTGATCATTAACGAACACGCATCCGGAAATAACAATTTAAAAGTCGAAAAACACAAAGTAATCCGGGAAAGTTTCTTGAAGTCGATACAGAATAAAATGTGTTGAAAGGACTTGTTTGAATAATATTATAATATTATGTATATAAGATTCTTACCTGTTTTGAAGCAGAAATAAAAATTATGCAAAGGTATCCCACTCAGATATCCTACGAAACCATGTTAACCTTCTCAACTGAGTGAACCTGCGAGTGTCGTAACGGAGTCTGTTCCTGCGATGATGAAACGAATTATCTTCGAGGCAATGTCCTTGGAAGCAGCCGGTTTCAAGATGTAGGTGGCTCCCCTCTCTTCTACCGCCTCAAACCGACTGAGCCATCAGGTCGGTATCAACCCCTCAAAATATTTTCGAAAAACTTGAAAGTTTGTAGAAATTCCTACCGCCCTATTGAATTGATAATTTGTGTACGTCTGTAAAACATATTTCAATTCTAATCGGATATATATTAAAAGCTGGGCGTAAATTATGATGAACTTGCGGTGTGGTAGATCGTGTATTAAGGGCCCATTGGAATCGACACGATAACAAGTGAGCAATGAGATCTCGTCGAGTCCCGAAAATTTGACTCCTTCACATAAAAAAACAGAAAAACGTTTTCTTCCAAAAATCACCAAATTAACAAACATGTACGAAAAACGTCCGCATTTTGCCTTCCTCTCTAACGTCCACTGGAATTTGTCTCTTTCTACTGCTTTCAATGCTATCTATCGACCATCAGTATCATATATTGTGAACCCAAATATATAATTTCTAGATTATTTGTGTGGAATATAAATGTTATTGCGTTCTTTTACGTAGTCACTCCTTGGCATTTCGAGTATACGGTAATTGCGAATCTCGCTGGTCTTCGATTGGGGGTTATGACAGAATGAAGAATTAACTCCAAATAAATTCAAAATTTATTTCCCAATCTGTGAACATTTGTGGCGCATTATCTTGTCACAGGCACATCACTCTTCTTGTAATGTGGTACTTCGATACTCTCTAAACCATAAAATATGAAACTTATATGTAATTTTTTGAAAAAACTCGGAAAATTCTTAGAGTTCATTTTTGGCCGTTCTAGACGTACAGGAAGGACCTTTTATGTACAGACGTCAAAATATCTCAAAAACTAAACACCGTAGAAAAATTAATGTTATAAATGGAGACATTCACTCAAGCTAAAACTTGACGACCTGCTTGAATTGAAATATAAATATTTAATAGGAACCCATATATTTATTGTAGATTCAAATTATATGGTAAAAAATTCGTAACCCTTGTCTGAAATATTTTTATGGTAGATGGCACTGCAGTCCCATCCTGGCCCGGGTTTTTCTCCGGTTTTCCTACAGGTAGTATTTTCCTTCAGGCGAATTTTCCTTCGGCGGGAATGTCATTAAGAACTTTGTTTTATTAATCTTGATTTTTTACTGCACAAAGATTTACAATTTATTTTGAATAGTAAATGGATAACTACGAATTTATGAAAATTTTTGTGGGCCTTAGTGCTCAAGGTCATTAGAGCCCTTAATTTCTTTTTTAAATATTACACCCGCCACTGCCCATGGGCCCTTGATCGGAGTTGATGGGATGGTCCATTGCTTGTTTCCGGAGAGTAACTTAGTTTATTAGTTACACACACACACAAAGTACCAGAATTCGAAAAACATAGTTTATTAAAAATTTTGTCCTTAATCTAAAAATATAGTTACGTAAGATCTCTAATACATACTACACAATTTTTTAAGTCTCGCCATCCAAATAGTGAGGGAAAACATAAGATATATATTTCTTATGTATTTCAGAGAAAACGTATGATGATAGCCTAACGATTTTGAGTCACCTTTCACTTTTAAATGCTAACTCAAAGTGACACTTTTTAACTGACTGTATTTTTATGTGCTTAATCGAGGAATATTTATATGTAAGACCCCAACAAATTTCAAAAACTTTCATTCAAATTTGAAGGTGAAAAATAAATATTCCTAACTACGCAAATAAGAAAAAAAATTAAATTTTTAATACATTTTAAATAATTTTTAGTTCTTAATCAAAAAATATAATTATCTAAAACCTCTAGTATGTACTACAACATTTTTTGTCTCACCGTCCCACTAGTAAGAGAAAATATAAAGTAATTGCCCTATGTTTTTGAGTCACTTTTTACTATCACAAACTGACTCAAATTGAGACTTTTGACAGACTGAATATTGATATATATTCAATATTCGAAAATTTTAAAATATTTTTTTCCAATTAGAGTACTTTTAGGGGTTTTAGGTGTGTGTGAGTGTGTGTGTGTGTGTGTATGTGTGTGTGTGTATGTGTGTGTGTACACATACATATACACCTAGGTCCGAAACCCCTTTTTCAAAAAATTTCAAAAAACTTTTAAATCCAAAAATATATGTACCTAAGTACCCAAATTGAAAAAAAGAATTCTGAAATTTTGGAAAAAATTTGAAAAATATACTTATCTAAGTCCTCCAGTATGTATCACACCAATTTTAAAGTCTTGCTATCCCAGTCATGAGAGAATACGTAGGATAATAGCCTTTTGTTTTATAGTCACTTTTCACAGGGTAACTTTAAGTGAGACTTTTTAGCAGTTTAAATTTTTTATGAGTTTAATCACTTTATGAATTATATCACTATATGAATTGATTTCAGATTTCTAATTGTGAAGTTTCATTATTATTTCATTAATTGATTATTTCAATGATGATAAAATATCCTTTAATTCCTAAATAAGAATTATACCATACATTACCATTTGGAGGAATACAAATATGGCATGCTTCCTTATATATTTCAGATCTTTCATTATGACTATTCTTGATCTTTTTATTAGCATAAATGCATACTTTCTCATCTCTAATTACAATTTTGAACAGTTGTGTTGTTCACATCCTCTCAGTAGCCATCTGATCTAATGACCACTCACAATTACTGCTGTTGTTTATGCTTTATTGCTTCAACTTTCTTCTTACACAATGCTTGTAGCATACAGTTTCATGTCATTTCATTGCACTTGTCTGCTTTTGTGTTGAATCAATTGGATAATTGTGGGTTGAAATATTTTTCTACCTTCTCTACCTATCCCCAACAATGTTTAAAAACATTTCTTCTGTTTTTTATTCTCTTCAACTTTATAAATGATGTTCTGTATTACAATTAATCACCAGTTGCACCTAATGGTCGATTTTTAAAACCAACAAATTGAATTGTTGTATTTTAAACAACCTTGTTCATAGACTAATTTACATAAAAATAATTAGTGTACTTACAAGATAATTTAAAGTATTCCAGTAATATGTTAGTTGATGAAAATATTGTCAAAACAGATAGCATTATCTTAATTCCTATGTTCTTTGTTGGATTCTTATTTCAAAGCCACGTAAGGTATGAAAATCTTAACGTCATAGTCTTTGTTCCTATTTCAATTTGCTGTGTTTAAAAAAAAAAAATCCCCCCACCCCACTATGTGATGGCAAAACTTGTGTCAGACATTTAAAAAAATTCTTCGTATGAGTACGTAGTAATTTCAAGTCAAATAATTCANGACATTTAAAAAAATTCTTCATATGAGTACGTAGTAATTTCAAGTCAAATAATTCAAATTTTGTGGCATAAGGGTATGAAAATTCTTCGCCACTGGATAGGGAAGGGTTCAAACTACCATTTGAAACAGTTTTGGCGAGTACTTTTGCCCAGTCGCTCTGACAGATATAATATCTTCAACGTCATAATATATATGAAGAAATGGTAAATTAAATAATAATGAAATTATCACGTGCGGATTAAAATATACTTTTATCAGGAAACAGATTAAGTCAAGTTGAAATCCTTAGTATATTGAAAGTGAAATATAGACATGATATATTTCTTGTAGAGAGAGGAATGGCCTTCTTTGCCCCTTCATGGATATGCCATTGAATGTGTAGGTGAGTGATGTACACATATGTTGATGGTAGTTTTGCTGAAGGAAATATTAAACAAATAGAAGAGTATCTTATATTATTTGATGTACAAGAACATGGAATAAAATTCTTTTCAGTAATTTAAAACTAGTTACAACATATTTGACCTGAGAACTTTTAGATATGGGTGCAATTGGGATTAGGAATACTTTGGAAAAATACCCATATGGACAACAACCACATCTAATGAGAGGATGAAGGGGGAAAAGACAGAGAAAACCCTATTCTCCTTGAGCATATTGTGATATGATGATCAGGAATAAAAAGTATTTGCATTACAAATGTACAGTAGCACTGAAAGGTGAATAGTTTTGTTTAAGAGTTAATTGAGAGAAATGGTTTAGGAAACAAAAATTGCTCATTTTCTCTTCTTCATATATGTATATATTTTTGAAATATATTTCACTCTATTCAATTTTGGTGATGACTCACATTGTTAAAAGCACAATGAAAAGCAAAACAACAATGATGGAACATGTACCAATGACTACAATATACTTCAGAACAAGACCAATACACAGATTTTGTTCACCAAGATTTTTGCTTTCTGGTGTGGAGGAATATTATGCCTCTGATCAATTTGACACAAGCTTATAATTCAAAGCATTATTTTCATTCTCCTAGTCTTGAAACGAATATATTTTGAAAATTCATTGCAGAATTTGATAATTTATTTGAAGATTCCACCCAGACACAGTTCACACAATATTTCATTAAAAACTTTGGTTTCCTTCTTCTAATGCCTGGAGGTTCATCTTACAGTTTAATTGAGAGAAGAATTTAACTCTTATCTCTTTGGGTAGAAACTTTAATAATTAAAGTTTAATTCTTATTGGGAAATTGTTCTGACATATTTTCTTAAACTTATGGCATATCATACACTTTGTTGTGAGAATGCTTGATCGCTTACTGTGTTGTTGAAGTTCTCATAATGCAGTGGACACCTTTTAAATTTTTTTCTGTAAATACATTATCCATTATATAGTTATAAAGTCGAGAACCAAAGAATTATTGTCATCAGTTAGAGATTAGCAAAAGGTTTGGCACAGTGTAATTAAGTTTCATGTGAAATGGAAAATAAAATTTAAAAAATGAAATTACTTTGTATAAATTTATAAATTTCATTGTCAAAAAACAGTACAAACTGCGTATGACCACGTGGAGGAAAAAAAACTAATTTACTCTCCGGAAGCAAGCAAGGGAACATCCCATCAATTCCGATCAAGGGCCCTAAGGCAGAGGCGGATTCAAAAATTTCAGCAAAAGTTCCTAGATAAGATAAAAAGTTAGCTGCGAGTTATAATACTAATAGAATGTCAATATGTTTGTAATTTAA
>NNCF01129268.1:185169-199411 GCA_002313205.1 Laupala kohalensis | reverse complement strand
GTAAGAATATTCTCTGCTCGGTTTGCTTTTGCTTTGTTTGTTCTTTCAGTTGATGAAGGTGAAGTGTGTGTACATGCTTCACCTGTTCTATCGTATTTTCATTTCAATGAGAAACATTATTTTTAAACGTTCCGAAGCATATAACACGCACGGGAGTTGTAGTCTATATCATAGTACAAAAGGATGGGGGCAAAGGAACTCGTCATTAGAGCCCTAAAACCCCGAGAAAAGAAAAGAAATCTCCGCTCCAGAAACTGCATCGCGTCGATNGGAGGTTCACCGGGTAAGATAGCAGAGGCCAATACGAAGGCGTTACACAAGGATCACTTACTTCTTCACGTCTGTTCGCACGGGATGAAGACGACCAGGTCTTAACGGAGGGTTTATTATGTCAAATAAAAACAGAATCTTAAGAACGATGAGGTCCACAAACACGAAATAAAAAAACCTGTTGTAAGAATATTCTCTGCTCGGTTTGCTTTTGCTTTGTTTGTTCTTTCAGTTGATGAAGAAGGTGAAGTGTGTGTGTGTGTACATGCTATGTTCACCTGTTCTATCGTATTTTCATTGCAATGAGAAACATTATTTTTAAACGTTCCGAAGCATATAACACGCACGGGACTTGTAGTCTATATCATAGTACACTTCTTATTAGGTATAAACCTATCAAAAGGATGGGGGCAAAGGAACTCGTCATTAGAGCCCTAAAACCCCGAGAAAAGAAAAGAAAAGAAATCTCTGCATCGCGTCGATCAGAATGAAGAGCGATTTACTTCCCAATCGAAGTAATGAAGGTAGAATTTAATCTCCGAAATTAAATCTTAAATCGACACGAGAACAAACAGAGTAACGAAACGCACTTATTGTGATTTCAACTTGAAAGACATTCGTCGCGGGCCGCTTCAATGAAATAATTGCGATTATAAGTGAAGGAGAAATCACTTATTTAAATCACGAAAGTGCTGACGGAAAGAGTTTGTTTACTTTGATTTGAAGTAAATTTTCCTTTGTTGTATTGTTTACATCACTTTTATCACATTTAACTTTTCCCTTGGAGGTGAGATGAGACATAAATGCGTTTCAAACGAGTCAAATGAACAATAATATTGACTGATACATAGAAATTAAATGACGTTTTTCCTCCATTACTTCTCATATTCTGGCGTTTTATAACAAGAAAACAATTCTACAGTTCCTCGAGTGGTTTGACTCATTTGGTCGTTGCATTGCGCGGCGCAAGCGACGGCTTCCTAATACGGTCACAGATGAGGATGAAGATAAATCCCTCGATTGCAGTACAAATGTCCTTGGATGATGTTTATTCCAAGAGAACATAAAATATTTATTTCGCTACGTTTTGCAATTTCTTCCGCGTGAAGGTATTTTCTGAATCGCGTTCACTGAAGTCAAGTTGAAATCCGACTATTCACGAAACTTGGAAATATTCACCAAAGTGGTTCTTATTAATTAATAATTCATTCTACTCATTTTTAAATATTGGATGAGAACAATTATTTTGTGATTTTAAAACTTTATAATTAATGTAGACTCCTTCGTTTGACAAGGGTCACATTGTCTTCAGTCACGTGATGCGGCTGCCGTTTCCCCTCGGAACAGTATTTTCTACGGTTTTCGGTGAGTTATTCTTTTGTAAATGCCCCCATAAAGTATGAAAGAAAATCTCAACATCATTGCATCGTCCCTAGTTCCATAGGGGTTTTTTCCGCTATGTGAAGCCGGTATTTTCGCGCGAATATTTATTAAAAAAGATATGCCTGCGAAAGTTTCTTCATATAAGCCCGTAGTAATTTAAAGTTAAATAATTCGAAATTTAGCGCCGTGACGATGTGAAAATTCATCGGCACTGGTCAGAATAGTTCAAACTACTATTTAAAACTTTTCTTCTTGGACCGGGTGGGAGGGGGTATAAACTACGCTGTACCGAACCCCTCCTTAACTCGAAAAACACTGGCCATTTAAATCAAATAATTGACATTACAATTGATGTGATGTATCGTATCAGAATAGAGGACTCCGAACAGCATTTGCTGATTCGGGGACGAGTGAATACTGTGATGGAATACGGACATAGGCGCTTCGTCCGCTATTGGGATCGGGCAGGGTTTGCACCCGCGTCACCACAGGCACTAGAAGGCACCACAACTGTTGTTGAGATACATTTCGACGCGTCTTACGGAGAAAGCACTTCTTTACGAAACAAGATGACAAAAGTGATGGAAGATCACTTTGCTTTGTAGAAAACTTTCCGTAATATTTTATCACTTTTATCCAAAGGTTACCGGACATCTGACAAAGAGACATTTAACTTTTTTCGAGGGGAGAATGAAAAATGTAATCACGAAGCAGTTGCGCTCGGTCGCTTCCCAGGTGTTGTACTAAGAGAGTTCCTCAATTTGTTTATTCTACACTATTCACTGACAGAAATTAAATCACGTTTGTTCATTTTTTGAGCAATTAGAATAAAATGTAAAAACATGTAATAATACACATGACTGGAGGAAGCGCTGCTCCCACCTTTACGTAACGATACACAAGACCGACCTGCCCCCCCCTCTACCCCTCATACAGAATGAAAAATATAATCCTTTGTAATCAACGCCCCTCGTGATTGCCCCAGCGCCCCTCGTGACAAACAGTAAAACTATTAAAGATTTCATTTCTTGTAGAAGCGAACTGAATAATGTCTCTTTTAGGGGCGGACGCACTTCGGATCCGCCGAAGACATCCGACCACCCCAGAGATTAAAATAGTAATAAACCAAGTAATTTTTTATTTTTTTTCATTAGAAAAAAAATCAGTATGTCAGGTGAAAGCAACAAGAAGAACAAATGAAAACTGTATTTAAAAGATGAGTTTTCATTTGAGGTAGATTTTACAAATTTTCACTGCTAAATGGGAACATAAGAAGCATAGGGCTGAGATATTTCATTGATTCTAGGATACTTGCACTCCACCGAGATTCCGTGCTACTTATTTAATAGAAAATTACGTAGATAACTTTTACTATAGAAGGAACGTCCAAAGTAAAGTCTTTAGCTAAAAACACGATTTTTTTTTTTTTAATTTTTTCCCAGGATTACTAATGAAACATGCAACTTATGTTGATGTTGAATTTGCAGATTGAAGAAGTTAATTTAAAAATAAATTCCGGTGAAGGTACCTGCATTCTCCGGTACTTCTTCCCAAAATTAAATTCTGGATCCGCTCCCGTGCACAGATGACACAACGATACTATTTTTACTCTTTGAACAGGCTCCGGGTGTCAGCGTGGAAATGAGAGGCATGCGTACAAATATGTTGACGAACGCAAATTTCTGAGGCGCATTGACAATACGAACATGTGCTGTAGCTTAGGGACGCTATAAAATCAAAAATTGATTTCGTGAGCAGCTCCCAAACGATGTAAAGAGAAAGCAAGAGAAAGAATCATGCGCAGCGCACCATGGAAATTACAAACAGAAGAATTGAGTCATGAAAATAATTTACTTTGTGCTCGCGTCTCTAAATTTTAAACGCAGTATCGTCTATTGCCGCCTTCGCCTTCGGTCGTCGCGTTTAGAAAAAAGCACATCCAAGGGTTCGCGGTCGGGGGGCACTTTTCTTCCAAAAACTATGGTTTTACAATACAAATTTCATACACGTTACCTTCAAATAAAATACATCATCAAATAAATAATTAACAATCTGGTATTATTAATAACAATTATTTAATAAAGTTATTAACATAGTATGATTAATTTTATTAATCTTGTATTATTAATAACAAGAATTATTATTCATATCAATTATAACTAATAACCATGGTAACACTTTTACCAAGTATACCAGCACTATCAAGTTCAATTTTATCTGTTAAGAGTTCAGGTCCAATGCCACGTGCCTCACCCCTCCGCTGTTTGCCTTGAGCAACCCTTCTCACCCTCATGTGAAGGGTCAAAGGGCATCGATGCATTCACGCTGATCAACTCGTACGAGACGATCTCTTGCTTCGGAAGTAATTAAGATTTCGTACTCGCCCACTCGCCCAACGAAGTACAATCACAGATGCACTTAAACTCATTTAAAATGCGAGGAATTATCTGCAAAAAGTCGCAAGCACGTTATGAGTACTTCACCTTCAGAATTGTTAGTTTGGCAATCACACGCACAAATTATAGCATTACTGTGTCATCATTCCATTGTAGTATTTGTTGTAAATGGGAAGGAAATGAAGCTTATCTACATGTGGTGATAGGAGGCAGGAGTTGGGTTGTAGGGTATTGTTAGTAGGAGTTGTAAATAATAGAGTTATGGATACTAGCGTGAGGTGGATAGAGGAAGGAGGGCCAGTTTTTTATTTGTAGCTTTTCACACGAATGTCCCAATTCATATAGTTGTGACTACTGAAAAGCGAACCCCCCCTTCTTCTGCTCCGAGTATCAATAACTCCCAACTCTATTACTAACTACTACTATTCCCAAGACCTCCACGAGGGTCAAGTTGTCCGGGTAACTGGCCCACCTACTACCAATAGCCTCTACCTCCTATCACCACATGTAGGTGAGCTTCATTTCCTTCCCATTTACAACAAATACTACAATGAAAAAGAGAACAACCTTCGACTTTTGCCTCCTTTGGATCAAAAAAGAGAACAACCCTCGTCTCTTCCATAGAAGTAATTGAATCCGTTTTAAAATGTTCTTCATAAAATCGCTAATCGCCAGCGAGCGAGGGACCCAACACTATCTTTTCTGCGAACATCGTCTCACTGTGAGCCATTACTAAAAACATCGTCCACATCGCTCGTCGTCTGACGTTGACCCCCAGTCCACCCGACAGACGTCTCGACATCTTTTCAATTCTCTTGATGACGTATTGTCAGTATTTGAGTTAAACACGGACGTGATTTTTCTGAAAGTAGGGACCCTAGGTCAAGGAAGGTTCAGAAGAGCTTATTACAAGATAATACTTCTGTTCACGTTGCGCGCGTGACGAAGGTCATGTCTTCTTTGTCGTTGGACGAAGAGGAGAGCTCGAAGCCAAAAGTCTGGAAAGACTGAGCTCTCTTCTAATACAGGTCACAGCTGTTGAATTCCACCAATGCAAAGAATAGTCTCATCAATATTCCGATACTGTTGGGAGCATTAGTAGTAAAAACAGAGCGGCATATTCCAGAAAATTCTATCCCGACAAAACATCTCACCGGCCAGTTATAAAATGCTCTGTCTGGACTTCTCACCTGTTCTGACGAGCGCTCACATCACACAGACGCATTCTCCAAAGAGGTAATAGATGCGATTCAAGGAATCACGTTAAAAAGAGATAAAAATTTCCGATCGAGGAAGATTTCAAAGATATACCGCTGGATCAATTTTTACATCAAACTCCAATGTATCAGGCCAGATTATGTTGCCGTAACAATTTTATAAGATTGCGGTAGAAAAATTTACCACAAACTCAAGAAAGTATGTTGCTCGTGCAATGTGTATAATGACCGCTTCTAGTTATCTATGAAAATTTTGTTAAATTGAGTCAAATTACCCGACGCGTGGTAAGTTCAGCAATTGCTTATTGAAGATTTTGTTCAGAGGCTGTCTGTTGAAGAAAATTTCGCGAAACATTACAAGTTTCCAAATTGTTCAACAAACTATTTGAGCATTATAATACCAAGTATTTAGCAGTAACATCCAGAAGTCCTGAGTTTATTTTTCCCTGCACAGCATAATTAACTCATTGAAATAGAAAACCGAATGCAGCATCGTAGAGTGAAGCAAAGATGAGAAATATTGGCTCACGTCTTTCGATTCCCTTATTTTAGAAAAGTTGTTAAACCATGTGTCTGTATTACGTTCTTATGTGCTTTTTTATTATTATTAAATGCGAAGACAGGTAGCTCACTTTTTATTCTTTTGAATCTCTTTTGATGTGATGACACAAGCAGTTTGTAACTCTGCTGTTCTTACTAGTGACTTATTATTTATTTATTTTTATATTTTGAATACGACGCCCTTTCAATCAAGATACGTTTTATTCTTTAATAATAATAAAAATTATTTATAAAGATTGCTTCCACGCGAAATCTCAACCACTCGTTTGGCGCAAAACAAAAGCTTCCACTTTCGCTTCTTCGCGATCCTAACCTCATTTCTGGTGCTCCGAGCAGTTCGCTCCTGTGTCTATAGAGGAGCACAGAGCAGAGCAGAGCAGTGAGTAGAGCACTGAGTAGAGCAGTGAGTAGAGCAGAGCACTCTTTATACCGACCGCTTTCACTCGGGAACCCAAACAAGTCGAACTCCTTCCGTCGCATCCGCTTTAAACGGGAGGAGAAGGTCATTTTTCTTGGGAAAATTATGCGCCATATTAAGTGGCGAAGGAGTCGCAGTCGCTTTCCGCCAGAACGATTCCCAAAACGGTGGAGTATTAGTCGGGATGGAGGGATGGAGGCGTATCGCTAAGCGGGAATGGCCGACACCACGGAAGCGAGAGGAAGAGAATGAGTGAAGGAAGGAAGTCGACGGAGTTGCAAGTTTCCAAGTGACATCGTTAGCAGAAAGCGACGTACAAGTCGTTGGCAAATGCGCTTCTTGGTTTACACTATAACGATCACTTTTCACTCAACATTTGATAGCGATACCATTATTCGCAATATCACGTTAAGGACGTCGAATCGCGTCCAGTGAGCGACATTTTAAGTCTTTGCAAACAACAACTGCAAATAACATTCCGAAAATTATGCAACATGGCTACTTTACACGAATTGCCAACTTGAACGAATTTAAGCTATACTCAAATAAATATTAATAGTAGTCACAAAAGCGAATAATTGATGTAAACAAATACAAGTTAATAAATAACACAACAAGGTAACATTCGTTCCCCACAAAAGAACAGCTACAGCCACAAGAGCCAACAAGTGCATTGAAAACCGAGGTTGGCGATGGATCTAAGTTTTCACAAACTCGAATGTCCTACCAACATAATGCGAAGTACATACATCACGACGGCGAAGTAAAAACGTTGGCTTCGTTGAGCACAAGATCCGTTCCAATAACAAGTCAGATCGACAGACAAAAAATTAAATAAATTAATAATTTATTGTCCGGAGAGCTTGTACAAACTGCCTATGACCCTGTTGAGGACAGTAAAGAAATTTACTGCCATTTATATACAATAAACCCAGTGCGTGTTTTTTTTAGTTCAATCTTCTAGAAGCAAAGAAAGATGACTCTGAATACAATATAAGAAGTTGCATTTGGGCTCAGCTGACCGTCCAGGCACGAGAGTCTATTTTCCCAAAGAGAATAAATCCGTTTACCGGCACACTGTTTCTATAAAAAAGTAAATAAAAAATAATACAAAGTAGAATATAACCGTTTCGACCTGAGGTGCGGGGTCATCAGGAGATTTTTAACAGACGTCATCCCCATCAATTTATTCCAAAGAGAGATATTCGACTTGCAAAACCAATGACTTTAAATACAACCATGAGCAAACAAAAATCGCCAAGAAATAACCGTTAAAGATGTTCACAACATTGATTGGTTATTTAGCTATGAACATTAAAAGATTAACTTAGAAATACAAATGCGTGACGTGTGATTAATATTCCACCTAATTCGTTAAAATACAGTGTCATAAACTTGACAACTGATGATGTGAAATATCTCTCCGACGATATAAATGATTTGATCGACCAATTGCGGTGGTCTTCGTTTCGTTGAGTCTTTGGCCATCGTCTGAAAGACAGCCATCGATTATTCGGCGTCTCGGCTTCTCGCAACTCCTTCGCAGACAGGAAGTCAATTAAGAAAAAGCATCCGGAAGATGCTGTCTAATTACGGAATATACATCTCTGCTCTTTGGAAATTAAGGGCTTTGACGCAACAAATCTTGAGAGTTTCACAGAAAATGATTTCTTAACGAACCCCAAAGAAAATATATTACACTANGGAGTTAGGGGGGTTATACCCCCCTCCCCATTATTGGACCTGAACTCTTAACATAAAAAATTGAAGTTGATAAATAGCATGCTTTGTAAAAGTGTAACCAGATTAATAATTGTTATTAGTTGTAATTGTTATTAATAATACCATATTAATAACTTCAATAAATAATTGTTTTTGTCGTTAATACCAGGTTGTTCATTGTTCGTTATTTATTTGATGCATTTTACTTAAAGGTAATATTTACAAAATTTGTGTTGAAAAAGCATAATTTTTAAACAATAACCTCCCCCGACCCCTGCGACCGAGTACGATGTAGATCCATTGCCAGTGCATTAGCAACCCTCGCCGGCGTCTTCGATTTCATTACTTTCGTAGTAATTGAAATCAATTTTCTTATCTATCACAGAGCATATTCACCGCCCTTCTACTCTTTTCTTTTCCAATTGAAGCTTTTGAATTGAAGCGAGCGTCGTAAAAGGGTGAGTAGATAAAATGGCACCGAAACGGGACGATCGAACACTTGTTTCCTCATAAACTCATAAACGAAATCATTCAACAATCGCCCTTCAATGTTTTACACCCTTTTTAAAAACGAGACGATAGAAATACTCTCATAGTAAAATGCAGATAAAATAGCGATAAAAAATAGAATTAAGTCATTTCTAAAAAGAACCGTAAAAAGCGGATGCAAGGAACAAACTTCGTGACTCAATAACCTTTTTTAAATTCGTAGAAAATAAAATCATTTACCTAAGGTGTTCCTTTCACGTCATCAATTCTGTCATTAAAAGTTTTTTTTTTTTGAAATTGATTCTGTTCTTACATTAATACTCATTCACATTTATACTGTTTATTTTGCGTGTATATTATTATTTCATCCTGTATTTTAATCTGAATATACAAAAAAGGTCAATTAATATTATTGAAAATGAAGATTAAACTCCAGTAGCCTTTTAAACTATTGAACCAATTAATAAGACGCCAAGAATTCGATACTCTACATACCTTATTTATTTGACGCATTTTATTTCAGGTAATATTTGTGTTGTGAAACTATAGTTTTTAACCAAAAATGGTCCCCGGTTAGCGCCGTCCCCCCCCTTGATCCGCCACTGGTCATTTATGATCGGACACGAGGCCATAATCGGGTCTCATACGCAACGAGTAAAAAAACTCCAATGAACGGAATGGAATAACGTGAAATTTCTAAACGAATCTTCTTTATATCGGTTCAACCTTGAAACACCGAAGAATCCACAAACAACACTAGCGTCTATCCTCAAATGGCTGCGAAGGGGTCTGTCAGAACGGCAGCGTCTCATTACGACAATTAGGGCCAGTTCCTGCCCTCCCATCCCGTCCCGTTCCAACAAGCGGCACTCGTCAATTGCATCCGTTCGAACCACGACGCTTCGCTGTCTCAACACACCATCATTCATGCAAAACCCTTTCCAGGAACTCGGATATTTATGACTTTTTAAGTGGTTGAATGTTTATAACATTATTTTTATCATATTGAATAACATGTAACTGTTATTAAATTATCAGAATGTAACTAGCGAATCGAGGGGAAGAAGAGATGTGACATGACGACGACTGACTCACATTTACCTTCAGTCTCTATTTACTGTCCTTCATTCACTGGATCCCAGGGTCAGTGTTCTTCCTCCTTCGTTAATTATAGAGCTCACTCTCATTCTATTCTAATGTTCCCATTTTATATCCACATCTGATTTGTGTGTACTTTCAACCAGCACTATTACTCATTTCCCTATTTATCCTATCAAGCATACCGTGACTCATGCTTTATCTACGCGCATAACCTTGAGAAGTNACCCTTTCCAGGAACTCGGATATTTATGACTTTTTAAGTGGTTGAATGTTTATAACATTATTTTTATCATATTGAATAACATGTAACTGTTATTAAATTATCAGAATGTAACTAGCGAATCGAGGGGAAGAAGAGATGTGACATGACGACGACTGACTCACATTTACCTTCAGTCTCTATTTACTGTCCTTCATTCACTGGATCCCAGGGTCAGTGTTCTTCCTCCTTCGTTAATTATAGAGCTCACTCTCATTCTATTCTAATGTTCCCATTTTATATCCACATCTGATTTGTGTGTACTTTCAACCAGCACTATTACTCATTTCCCTATTTATCCTATCAAGCATACCGTGACCCATGCTTTATCTACGCGCATAACCTTGAGAAGTCGCCTCCGGCCAACAGGGACAACGAAGGTACGTTTCTGAAAATATTGACTCACTCTGAATACAAATAGCATATCTTAGTTCCCACCTACAAAGGAAGTAGTTGCTGTGAAAGCAACGTGTATGAAATTAAGTTTATTTGGTCATGCGTTTACGATCAATGGGCAAAAACGACACAACAATATTTGTGATTAGGCTAGTAGTGGCCGGTTCGCGTCGACAAGAACTTTCTACATGTTTGTTAGCATCATCAAGTTCCATTACAACGAGAGTTCAATATTTGACCAATGTCATCTAGGTGGAGGCACATTTTGTAAACAGATCTTAGGCTCTTGATTTTTATACACAGGTTTCCTAGATTGTTGCGTCGATTGAGTAATTAATTTCGAATTTTAAGTTACTTCCATAAACAATATATTCGATAATAATAATAATACAAACTACTAGTGAACTAACTTTTCCGTTTTATTAAATACAAATTTGTTGGTTTAATGTTAACATAATACGTACCGAAGTATTTATATTATCCTAAGAGTTTGCAGAATGTTTGCAGAATCCTCCTCCGCCTTCATGATCGGAATTGATGGGATGCTCCCATTGCTTGCTTCCGGAGAGTAAATTAGTCTGTTATCCTCACGAAATTATACGTTTATTTTATTTCCAGGAAATTAACACTAAAATAACAAGAAGTAAAATAAAACAAACATTCGAACTAGTGAAATCTCAGAAGTACGAAGTTTAAAATAATAATAATAATAATAACTACTTTACCACGGAAAAACGTTAGATTCACTTTTTAAATTCATTCCCTTCATTCTTTAATGTCTTGTTTCACTGCACGCATTTTGCAGGCTCTGTAGCTCCTGCAAGCGACCAATCGATCAAACGTCATTTCGGCGCCAATGCTGCCAACGTTGCGCTATTTAACGAAATCACTGCAATCACACGAAACGACATTTCTTTCCCTCTCCAGCCGCCAATGGATGGTTTTTACTCGAGGAAAAATCGCAATCCTGAAAAAATTACAAAGCGAAATTTCGACGGAAATATCCCTTTTCGCGACCCCTTATTCAGAAAAAGTGGATTTTCGCTTAACGTCCGCCCGTCTGTGCGCAGCCATTTTGAATAAAGCCATGAATTAATTTACTTCGCATTTCCTATTTACGGTAGAAATTACTTGTCGATGCACGTGCTCTTTTTCTTTCTTTTTTTTTCTATTTTCAACGTTTCTCAAAAACTGGTCCAACGATTTTCCTTAATGATCTGCACGTAAAGTAGAATTATTATGCATTAGATCCCCATTAGCGATATTTCGCTTAAAAGTTTGGTATAGACGCAGTAAAATAATTTCAGTCTGCTACACTTACTCATTTAGTTTACTGTTTCAAGAAGACTGAATAATATTTAGCTTAGTGTAAATGGACCAAACAGATGTAGAGCACACTTTTCGTAAACTGAAATGAAATATACAATAGCGATAAAACACATAGGAGGACAGTAAATGCACTGCAGGTACGAAAATACATCAATTTCGAAACAACATTTACACAACACTTTCACGATATTTTCGGTCACTCTCTTATTCTGCAGATGAAGAAACGTGTGTGGAAGGGTTTAATGGCACCAGTAGTTTACTTTCCAAATTACACCGTGTGGTGATAAATATTTTCAAACTGACTGCTAGTTTTTAAATATGTCAACTTGTTTAACAATTATAATATACTACGACTTTTTCTTCGAAGAGCCTTTTTTTTCCTTGAATTTTTATTGCCAGGAATCACATCTGGAAACTTGAGTGGTGTACACTCCACGTATTTTTAAATCGGACTGTCCAGGCGGATTCAGGCAGTTGCAGATAACAATCGGCATCAAACCCATTCGCCTTCCACTTGATTGTCTACACTCAAAGTCATGATAGTTTTCCTCTAAGAGAAAATTTTAAATTCAGAAAAGAAAAAATAAATGGACGGAAACCATGCAATGTATTTATTATTAGTTTATTGTATAATAATAGACTCAGTAAATTACTATATTGTCCTCAACGTTGTCAAAGGTAGAGTATAACGGCTGTCTTCGCAATAAATAATTTGTTAATATCTTTATTTCTCGCCGTGGTGTTGGCGCTGAGCTCGCGCTCAGTGTAGCCAACGCTTTTACTTAATCATCAACAAGAGCAATGATATTTGTACCACGCGTTATGTTGGCAGGACATTCTGGCGAGCAAAGTGTGCAACGAATATTACTTGCGTCTTCGCTTCTTGTGTTATTAACTGAAGCAAACAGTCGCTTTTGCAACTACAATTAATATTTGTTCGGATACAACTTAAATTCGTAGATATTGGATATTTGTGTTAGGGACCCACTTGGAGTACTCGTACGTATTATAAACCGTCTGATACGAAGTGAATGCCACTCGACAACATCAATCTGGCAAGGAACAAGTCTTTGAAAAGCTGCCATAATTATCCCATCACACGACACGTTCCGTGCACCGAAGGCCGTGTGAGGAGGAGGATGGTTATCAATCGGAAAAGCGATTTTAATTCGAAACGCACGCGACGGCCAAGCTTACCAACTTCGACAACTGAATGGTATTTTGGTAGAATTCTATCACTGCAAATATAATTGAAATAACTCCACTATAATTCAGGGTGTAATACATTGCGTCAAATCCTTCCGGCATCATCGATCGATTTTCTTTGTGTTACGTTACGTATGCGGCTTGGAATTAGCAGTTCCCCCCCCCACCCTCCTCCTAGAACATTAGCACGCAACGGTTGCGCTTGGCCGCCATGTTTCTTTACTTTGTCTGCACGCATCTCAAACGAGTCAAGCGAGTTCCTGCACATCGTTTGTACCACACAATTCACTGATAGAAATTAAATAACGTTCTTCCCCATCAATTACCAAAAAAATAAAGAAAACAACGTGCTTAATGGCATGCACCATAGACCCGAGTCGATTCATTGACGTTTCAAGGCTCAGAAAATGAAATGGAATGCAGCACAGGATTTTTGCAAATCAATCTTCATTTATCGGCCATCAGAATCTAGTTGTTAATTTTTCTTACTTTATAATCTGTTGTCAACAATACCTCATCTATACTCTCCTCTTCTTCAACAACAATGCCTCATTTTTTATTTTCTTAGAAACTTTTACTTTAATATCGTCGCTGACGTAACTTCAAAATCGAAGATTATTGTTCAATAACCCAAGTTCCTAAAATGCCAACATTTTAACTTTAATGAAAAGTTTAAAACTCGTGTAAAATTCTAATCATTTATAAACAAGTATNTATATATATATATATATATATATATAATTCTATTTCTATATCCATATTGGGACGAAACATTTGGACACAAAAACTGAGCTTTCTTACAATGTTGCTAGGGTTTAAAATGATAGCTTTTAGCACGACTATATAAATATTCTTATTAAAGTCAAGAATCTTAAGACTTACGTGCAACTGCTTTCGTATTACACCAATTGGCACAATGCACACTGTATCTAGCTTCCTCATTATTCTTATTATATTACTAATCGTAAGGGCTTTTCGATCGGAGAACGTAGGAAAATTTACCTCCAAGGTAATTTTCCAAAAAAAAAATTGTTTTTGATCATACCTAAAAGCAAAACCGGGAACCAATATGATAGATATGCAGGAATTAAGAATAACTGATGACATGGTACAGGGCACATTCGCTTTCTGGAAAAGGATTTAAAGACAAATGTCAAAAGATTTCAAGGAGAAACGGAAGGATGAAAGATGGTGAGGAGAAACCAGAGTGAAATGATAAAAAACTACAGGAAGCGCAAAACAGCAAACATAATAAATAATAATAACAACAAAGAATAAAAAGAAAGCTGTTGAAAACTGCGTATGACCAAGTGAGGGTCAGTAAAGTGAGTTAGGTTAGGTTGTCCTGCGTGGGCGGGCGCGCGATCGGTAGGCTCTTTTTAGCAAGATGGCGCCACACAGCAAACAATACGTGAATATAAGCGACAAGACGGACTTATAGCGAAATGCCTGGTTCTAAGGCGAAGATGCCATGAAAACACACAATAAATTTATC
>NNCF01129268.1:170513-185137 GCA_002313205.1 Laupala kohalensis | reverse complement strand
TTTGGTGGGGCTTTAGGGCTCGTCAACATCGAGGTCATTAGAGCCCATGCAAGTAGGGAAAAATGCAGTTTCGCACCATAGAGAAGAGCCGTAATGACTCTTCCCCGTGTGTGGGACTCGCCGAATATCTCGACCTTACCCACTAAAAAACCATCCTGAAATCAAGTTTAACATTTGTACTCGCAACTGTTTTTGCGTCTCTAAAAAGTTTTTGAATACACCATTGTGTTGATTTGTTTTTTATTTCCTTGAAAATGGCATTAACGATTACATTACTCAAAAGGAACTAATTTGCAACACCTAACTTGTGCAAACCCGTAATCACTTCCATACTACATGAGCTGCTCACCTATAAAACACAGTAGCCTCAGGCGAGATCACGACGAAATGTCAAGACCTACTCGATACTACTACATTTTATTCTTTACAGACGATAATCTCTAGTGTGATCAAGTAGGTTGTGTGAAATGTAGCGTCGGACGCGCGACAAAACTCGAGCGTGTTTGAAGTTCAAGTGTTGAATCACAAATTTAAAAATGAGTTCTCATAAAGTAAAAAAGAACTAAATGAGATCACAAATTTAAAAAATCAAAATTCTCTTCGATCTTGCCAATGTTTTGACGTTTATAATATCATTAGAACAACACTAAAATGTAACGTGTCAATACACACAGTAACTATATATATAAAACGTACATATTAGAAGACAAGAAAAGTACAAACAAATATTTCATAGATTAGAGAACAAATATCACAAACTCGGAATACATTTATTACATACCCAGTTCAGAGTTACTAATTTTGAAAATTGTAACACATTCTCCAAGCACGCATATAACCCTCAATGACGTTCGTCTGTTTATGTAGAAGCGTAAGTGCTATATCTTGGTTTACTGGAAGAGTCACGTGAACGGAAACGTTTATTGGGACATAACTTATATTCGTAGAAGTTGGCAATTCGGGTTAGGCAGCCATATTGCATCATTGTAGGCAAAGTTACATGGCTTGGAGTATACTCGAGTGTTTCCTATATTCGTCCTCAACTCGCAAGATGGAAACGAAAGATCGTACGCCACGAGGCCAAGAGAAACCGCGACGGACGGAGGAAACCAGCGGCAATGGAGCAATTGAAAAGCGTTTGAGGCAACATGGACGGGGACATTGCGAAACCACTACATCCAGTATTGCCACCTTTAGTACTTTAGAACTAAATCTAGTATTTCGTCGCTTAAACAACAACACAACCTATGATGTGACAAAAAGCAAACTTTCCATGAAAGCTGAAAAACTTTACTTAGCATCGGCGGTTATATCATTATAAATAAATTATTAAATAAACTTGGTCAAAAAAAGCAGTTGCAAACTGCGCATAACCACATTGAGTTTTCATCTAAGTTATAAACTAGGATATTTCGTTATACAGTGGAGCCACTTTAACTCCAACTTCAGGGGAAAAGTTATAAGTTTCGAGCTGTCGAGTTATAAAGGACTTCGAGATAAGGAATTTTTAACATTATCAATTACGACGTATAAAGGTATATGTTATTGAAGTCATTAGAAAATAAAAAAATCGACGTACAGAGATTTATTTCACATTTGCCTTGTACATAATTACATCTATAAAGATTATTTTATAACAAATAATAACTTGAAAATGTGCACATATTAAAAGAAATCAGTAATTTTCTTGAGTCAAGGAATTAACACATTCTTTGTCATTTGTATTTTCGATTGCAAACTAGACACTAAATATATCACTACATCTTTCAATAAAAGTAGGAAATCATTCCATGGAATAGTTATTGACGACAACGAAGCTATTGCTCGGAGTTAAAGAGTCTTGCGAGAACTATTTGCATGTATAGAGGACGCAAAGTTTACATCTTACTTTTTTTCTCCCGAGGTACAGAGTCCGCTAGATTTGTAGTTGGAGTTAGGGAGCGTGATGTGTGTGGATGGTACATCATAGAGAAATCATATTCAGTACGAGTTACAGCGTCTAAATAAATCGAGTTGCAGCTTTTTTTTTACTTCAACGGAAGGGAATAGCTAATTTCTTAGTCTTAAGAGAGGATTTCGAGTTGAACACGTTCCACTGTATTTAGTGAAATAGAAGATATTATGTTTAGTGGAAAAAGACCACATCATCTTATTCTGTAGGATGTTCAACGTAAGAACGCGCCAAATGCATGTCTTTTCATGGAGATACAAAAAACGTAGTTTCCACAACAACAAAATGTCACTTTTTCTTAAGTATAATATTTATCAAAATAGGACGTCATCTATTCACCAAACCAAAATTGTTGAAATTTAAAATAATTAATAAAAAGTACAAAAATATTAGAATTCAAATAATAATTGGAATAATATATCGAAATGTTGGCACAAGAATATTTTTCCTGACCTGAACTCAAGATATCCTTAATTTTGAAAAAACTGCTTCACGATGAAGTGCTTTAACGCAATATTATAGAATGAAAGTTATTTTTCCCCTAGTGGCAACACTGACTACAACTGCCCAATTGAACTGTCGCTAGCTTCTGCACGCGTGACGAATGCCGTTTTCACTTTTCCCTCGTTCAACGCTCTGTGGCAAAAGCCATGAGTCATGAGTCATGAGGAGACAAGACGTTCATTCGCTTGTCGATCGCTTTTTTCCGGAGAGCACCGATTGCGAATGGCTCTCTTTCCGCTCTGGTAGGTAACAGAGTTAAGGCCACGCCGGCAATAGCAATGGAAGAAAGAAACACATAGAACAACTTCCAATTGGTAAATTCTCCTTTGGGGATATAGAACCATTCTAGACTGGAACAACTTACCTGCACCAACACTTTCGAATTTACCAGAAAAAGAGTAAAATGTTTCCGCATCCGTCTTGTTGCTACGTCGAACTAGGATCATACGTCAAGTGTCTAAGGGTAGAGAAAATGATTGCTCTCACCAACTCTGTTTTGGTTTTATTTTTTATAGTTATTAATTTCTTTTATTCATATTATAGCAATTACTTTTACGCTAAGGGTGTAGGAGGAGTAATGACATATGTGTTTGTACGTATGAGCGTGTTTCTGTAACTGTTTGTAAGCGGAAATGTGTTTTGTGTATTTATGTGAATATACGCACATAGATAATTAATTTCTTAAATCTAATTTCTTTCTCGTTGTAACCATGTGTAATAAATTTTCTAAGCATTTTATTCCGTTTGTGTGTGTATTTTTTAGATATTGATGATTTGCTTTTTAACTTCGTGTTACTTTATTATGTATGTATCATTTTATATACGCCACCGGGTATTGAGCACTAGCGTACTAACGAATTATTATTTTTAATGCGATCGATTGACCCTCGGCATTTCATTGGAAACAGATTAGTGACGGTGGGACTGAGGTGTATAATTTTTACTTTATTTTTATTCTAATTATTTTAAAACACAACAATAATTAAAAGAAGAAAAACATGGTTTAAGTTCTGTCTTTCTAAAAACAATATTCAGGCACTCGCTTCGCATGTTTGAAACGAACAAGCGAGCACGCTGGAGCGCAAGGGTTTTGTGATTTGTGCGCCACACCTCGGGAACAAGTGAAATGTCCTTTTCTAATTTCGGGTGACCTTCAAATAAACGTGATGTAAAAATACTACAAATCAAAGTAAACTCTTATCACTTTCCTATCTCTTTAATAAGCGTTTCGCCATCATGAAACGACCGGAGAGGAGTGTTTTTAAGCTGAAACCACAAGTACGTGTTACTCTGTTGATTTATGTTCTTGTGATTTCTTTCCACATTCGCTAGTACGACATAAAAAGAATATAGGATATACACCATTCACTGAAAACTGAGTTGGTTTCCTTCTTTCCTGCTAATCCACATTCACACGCAATCACTAATTACATTTTCATTCAATGTTATCAACATTTTCTTCGTAGTGTATTCCTCTTCAACTCGGGGGTGGGGAGACGTCATAATAATAATAATAATAATTTTATTACTGCAATTGGGCTGTCATGCACGGTGGCAGAAATTAAATACATAAAATATACATCAACAATATACAACAACAAAAATCAAACGAGGATATACAAAATCATAAAAGAATTAGAATACGAATGTGTTAAAATAAGAGTATATTAAAATAAGAAAAGTATTAAAATTAAAATAAGAAAAGTATTAAGATGAGAAATGTATTTAAAAAATATAATATCATACCATTTAAAATCTAAATTTCATAATTTAATTCATTCAAAAAAATAAAGTAATTTTTTATCTTAAATTTAAAGTAATTTATCTTAAATTCAATTATTAAAGCAATTAAAAATTAAATTCAATTGCTTTAAAAATGTTTAATAATTACACTTAGGAAACCGACCCAGACACTTGAATCACTTAGGTGCACATCACTTCACTCACACTTTTACTTATTTCCCTTTCTGACTCCCCTATTGCCCTCCAAATCTTACATCACTTCACTTCACATCATCCCTAAACAACTGGCTCTGTCACTACACTACCGCACACTGTCTTCCAGAACTTGCCTAACCTTGTGAGTAGATGAAGAGCCCGATATCCTCTCCGCAACCGATGCAGGCATAGAATTCCAATCCCTAATTGTTCTGTTTAAGAATGAAAATTTTCCAACGTCTGTTTTTTTGTTTCCTAGTTTTGAATTTCAAGAAATAGTCTTTTCTACTTATTCGAGTATGATGTTCCAAATTTTCTGATATATATTTCCAAGCGGGTTCATTTTTATAAGCTTTGTACAAATTTACTAGTCTAGCTCGTTTCCTTCGAGTTTCTAACGATTCGAAAACTACGCAATCTGTTAAATTCGATTCGCGATTAATAAATGTTAGAGCCTTTTTTTGAACTCGTTCGAGGTCCTGAATTTGTCCCTTCCGATAAGGATTCCAACAAGCGATGGCATACTCCACTATCGGTCTGACGAGAGAAATATAAGCAAGTTTTCGTGTTTCGAATTTACATTTTTTAACAGTACGCATGACAAAATGAAGTGTTCTCCAGGCTTTCCGCGCAGTATAACTGACGTGTTCAGACCATCCTAAATCTTGTCTCAGAATTACTCCTAAATATTTACATGATACTTTTTCTGGAATCATATCGTTTTTGATTTTATATGTAAGTGGGTCTCTGTGAATTCGCTTTGTAAAACTCATAGCATTACATTTTTCCGAGTTAATTTTCATTTTATTTTCTTCTGCCCAATTGCTTACATTGTCTATATCCTTTTGTAAAGTAAAAACGTCATCCTTATCTTCAATTTTTCTATATATGATGCAGTCATCAGCGAATAAGCGCAACTTACTATCAATTTTCAAATATATATCATTTACAAACGCTAAGAACAAAATCGGTCCAATAACGCTTCCCTGAGGAACACCGGATGTTACTTTACCCTCCCTTGAAAATTTACTTTCTATTTTTACCTTTTGAGAACGGTTACGGAGATAGTCCTCAATCCACATTAAAACTAAATTGTTTACTCCCGAGGCTGAAAGCTTCATAGAGAAATAAATCATTGGTCTCTGCTCATAGGCAGATGAGGGAAGCGCTACTCCTAAAAACAGTACGTGGCTTCGGTCCACTCAATGGGCGAAATGAGTCACCGGTTCGTTTGAATCGATTAAACTTGATTTATATACTCGACACTCTTCAATAAAATTAAATAACTACAACAAAAAACTAGGTAGGGCACGTAATTTCAGAATACATTTACTTATGTTTATAAAAGTTTGACCACGAGGTCAGATAACTAGGAACTAAACACTTCACAATAATGTTATCATTCTTCATTCAAGAGGCATTTGGTGAAATTGAAAAAAAAAAAAATCTTCCTAACCATAAACACGAAAGACAATACAATAAAATCCTGGATTTGCGAAAACACAAAGTTCGTGGGTTTGTATTCTCGTTCGTCCTTGTACGCGCGCAGAGGACGGACGACATTACGGCATCCGCTACCAAAGCCAGCCACGCTGGTATTACGATTTCACCGTCTCTGCTCCCCCTCCACGGCGCAGGAAAAAGCTACCAGTAACAATGTCACGAGCTCAAAGTCTACGAAGAGTTTCACCGGAATGATTCTCTTTTTATCCACTTTAGAAGTTAAAAACTTTTATAATCGACTGATTCACAAAGGGTCCGAAAGGAAGGATTCTCTCTGGAATAAACGAAAAAGATTACGTCTCTATCCCCGTTTCAGATGAAGACTCAAAAGCACAACCAACAGACGGTGGAATCGTAAAACACTGATTGGACATACATAACCTAGTTTATTTAAACAGAAATTTAACGACGCAAAACAGTGAACAATTATCACTAATTGATAAGTCCGTAATGAACTACGAGAAACAGCGAGGAAGATTTAATTCTATCAGATAACGCACACGTTATTTAATTACATTTCTGGCAATTAACAGTCCAAATTACATTTATATATTTTAATTTCACAAATATGTGACAACAGTTTTGAATTATTTCTGCGGAAAATCCCGTTCTACACTCCAGGTAATGTAACTCAGACAAAAATTATGCAATATGGCCGCCTAACACGAATTGCCAACATTACGAATTCAAATAAAAGCGTTGGCTACATTGAGTACAAGCCATGTACCAACATTAAGCAAGTTAGACTGACAAAAAAAGTAATTAATTATTGAATAAGTAAACTAATAAACACAATCCGTTTCCGTTAATGATTTTTTTTCTTCTTAAGTTTAATTTCTCGAAAGAAAGGAAGAAAGAAACATGCCTTGGAGTACACATCAAGCATGAACCTCCTCCTCAATGACTTCCTCTGCGTCAGGTTGGTAATGGCGAGACCAAGTTGCCGGTGCGCCAAATTCTACAGCGCGAACGATCTCAGAATGAGTGTAGAAGTATTCTCCCACACCTCTCCCCAAACATCGTCATACCGTTCATTTGTTTCCAGACTGCCCAAACAAAACGCACATATAATATGGAGTCCCACAAGGCTCGGTTATTTCCTTACGCGTTTTCGTTTTCTTTCTCGGTGCGAGAGAGACGTTAGCAGAAGAACAGAAGGAGGAGGAGGAGGAGGAGGATAGCGAACTTCAGTTCAATGGCGGCAGTAACGGTGGAGACGCGACGAGAGGAGGGATTAGTGAAAGTCGGGGTGACGTCATCACGCCGGCGAGGATACCCTCAAGGTCGGTGTCTCTTGAGAGGCAGCGGTTATAGAGAACTTAATCAAGAAAGAACCGTCAGGGGAGGAAAATATATTACGGAATTTCTCATTTTCTGAAAATACTCATGCGGTGGATTCATTGAGCTGAAGTTGGTCACGTGTTTGTCCTCTCTTTCTCTTCTAATACGAAGTTGACGCCAGAGGAACTATATGACAATTTGTAGGTAGTACATTTATCTGTGATGAGAAATTACTTAAAGCTCTTAAAGCTGAGGTCGCGGCTGTCGGTTCCCTGTTGAGTTAAGGTCTCTAGTAGCGATGAGCTGCGGGCGAAAGGCAAAAGAAAGGCAGAAGGAGCAATTCGTAGTGGAGGAGATTCAAGATCTCGTTAATGAGCGAGCGAGCGGGATTGCGAAATATATTTTAAGATGAGGTGAATATACCATCTCTATGACACACAGAAGCGCCCAGAGGATAGAAGATTTTTTAGAGATATTCTGCGTCACCCGGCAGATGTTTTTTTTTTCAAAACCTCGAATGAATAACGAGTTTCAACTTAAATAAATATGAGTAATGTGAAAGGATTTTTTTTTTCTCTTCACGACTTCTTGTGATCATGAAAAGCTTTTGCGACGACACAGAATATTCATTAAAATTAAGATAATTTTTCAAACTTTTCAATTTGTACATTTTTCTTCGACGCGTCCCGGAATTGCACGTTAATATGAAATAAACGAGGCTTCCGTGGCTGGAGTCAGGTGGGTCTTGGTTGTACAGGAATCACCGCGTCGAGACGTTGAAAACCGACGTTTCGATCTTCTTGCTGTGTCACAGCAAGATAGCCGAAACGTCAGCTTTCAACACCTCGATTCCCGGANTCACCAAGTCATCCCAGTGAGGACAGAAAAAATATGTAGCTTTTCACTTCAACGTGTCTGATATTCCTTGTTACTCTTCAAAAATCAATCCTCCTCCTCTTCATGTAGATAGGTTTCTATAACACTAAGCTACATTTCCCTCCCATTTACTTCACAACCTAAAACTCATAAAATGAACAACGAAGCGGGACTCTGTGATTCTTCATTGGAAGGCGGTTGTCCTGCGTGGGCGCGCGCGCGCGATCGGTCGGCTCTTTTTAGCAAGATGGCGCCACATAGCAGACAATACGTGAATATAAGCGACAAGATGGACTTATAGCGAAATGCCTGGTTCTAAGGCGAAGATGCCATGAAAACACACAATAAATTTATCAGAAAATAACATCTTAATTACAATGAATTTCAACATTTGTACTCGCAACTGTTTTTGCGTCTCTAAAAAGTTTTTGAATAAACCATTGTGTTGATTTGCACTTTTTATTTCCTTGAAAATGACATTAACGATTACATTACTCAAAAGGAACTAATTTGCAACACCTAAAANTTTCCTTGAAAATGACATTAACGATTACATTACTAAAAAGGAACTAATTTGCAACACCTCGAAATCTTTTCCACAAACGATGCAGGTTTTAAATTCCAGTCTCTCATCGTTCTATTGAGAAATGAGAATTTTCCAACTTTTTTTTTCTCCCGTGTTCTTTCCTAGTTCTAAATCCTAGAATATGATCTTTTCTACATCTTTTTTTAAAATGTTCCAATTATTTCCTTATGTCCACGAAGGTTCTTTTCTATAAGCTTTGAATAAGTAGATGATCAAATTCCATCGACAATTAATATAATAATAATAATAAATTTATTGTCAAAAAACAGTACAAACTGAGTCGTGTGACCACGTGGAAGACAATAAACTGCGAGTTATAAATCTAATAGAATGTCAATATGTTTCTAATTTTACGCAAATATGTTTGTAAATTTACATGTACAAGTTATTATCGAACTATAGATTATTCTGAGTATAGTGTTTAAAAATCATAGAGTTGAAAAAACACTAAATTCACGATTTATTGTTACAATAAACGCGCCCCTAGACAAAGCCTAGAGAACCTGTATAAGAGTTTTAAAGAGTTTTTTTTTTCTATATTCGATGGAGGTCGTGTATTAGTCACTTCTGATAAGGATTCCAACATACGGTCGTGTATTCTATCACAGGTTTAACGAGAGGAACGTAGGCAGTTTTTCTACGAATACACTTGTAAAGTTCATCGCTTATCACTTCCTACTCTTTGACACCAAACGATTGGACTACTGGACTACAACGAAATTACAAGATGAAAGCTTGAGGTTATACATGAAAAGTGAACTCACCAAACCAACGGTTAGGCCAGAAATGAAACATGGAACATACCTGAAAAGAACAAGAATATAAATATAAAACACGGAGAACAAATTCATTCGACACATAGACAAGAAAAGCGCCTTAAAATAATTAAATGAACTTATCGTCAGTTAATGATCTTGTTTACATCTTCAAACCATTAAAACAACAATTACTGGTGTTAAAACACCAGTCAAAGGTCAGGATTTTTTAGTCCAATGTTTTTTATATAAAATTATAAATTCCTGTGTTAGTTTCGTTCTTCGCGCTAAATATAAATTTTCATTTTGTTTTCATCAAAAATAACAAACCACGAAGAAAACCATCAAGAATACAGTTCACACGAACGTAATTACAAATTATATTAAAAAACGCGACAGAAGGAACATACACTTTACTCGAGCTTAATAAACGCTAAGAGCTAAGATCTCTGAAATGTTAGGTTTTTATTCCACTTTTGGAAAACTATGTTCTGCGATTCGGTCACGTTAATTACACGTTCGCACCACGCAACGCAGTTTCAAAAGTTCACAGTTTCATACTCAACTGTCAAGAGAGTGAAGTTTCCCATCTACTGATCAGCAGACAATTTTGAATAGTTTTTCATCAATATTTGTAATTTAGTTCCAATAAACGTTAAGAAGAGTCCTTTGAAATTTAATTTAATTTCGTTGTTTACTTTTTCAAAATTCCGTATAATTCACTTTTATCAGTATAGATGCCACGGAGCAGTAATGAAACTTGGACTTGCCAACAACTCAAACTCGTGCTCGCACGTAACCACCCGCTGCAGCAGGACCGTGGGCATGAGCGAGGAGAGACTTTGCGCATAATTAAACTGGAGACACAAAGCAGCGTCTGCCCGCGACTCCACCACGGTCAACGACAAGCTGCTACTAGCAATGCTAATGCTTATGACGGCGTCCCATTCTCATTTTAAAGGGAAACAACATGGGATGTATTGCAAATTGAAAGAGTACGTGGCCATGTACATAGAAATTATGTAATGGGTAACGCTCTACTTGTGTCGGAATTCAATAAAACTACGGCATAACACTATAGGAAAATCTACGTTCCATAGTCCTCTTCTCATACCTAAATGCCACTCAACAAATTGGTTTAGGAAAAGCAATTCAGTAGAACGCGGTGAAAAAACCAATCCAACTATTTCCACAGTTGTACGTAGGTTCCTAGACTTCCACGACGTAATGAATTTAAGAGAAGAAAAAAATCATTTCAAACTGCAAGAAACTTAAGACTGATTGCTTCATACTTCAACCCCTGATAACGTGACATTGTAAACACGTATAGTAAAAGTCATTTTAACTTTGCTTCGAGAAATTCAACTTTAGAAAGAAAGAAAATACATGAACGGAAAAACCACTGTGTTCATTAGTTTATTGTACATTAGTCGCAGAAAATTACTTTATTGTCCTCAACGCAATTTGTAACAGCTACTCTCTTCCCAATAAATCATTTACATATTTCATTATTTATTTGTCAGTCTACCTGACTTGATATTGGTATACAACCTGTGCTCAATGTAGCCAACGCTTTTACTTCGCCATCGTCCATAAGAGTAATGATGAGGGTATCTCGTATTCTGTTGACAAGACATTCGTGGAACCAATATTACCTTGTGCCTTTGTTTCTTGAGTTATCAAATTATATTTCTTTACAGCAAATAGTCTTATGCTTTAGTGTCTACAATTAATATGTATTTGGATTCATTGTGACCACGCTGCTTTCCTTGAAGTTTTCGCGAGTGAGCTTCAAGGATTTGTTTCGTAGAGGTTGGCTATTTGTGTAAGGCAGCCATATTGAATAATTATCGCATAAGGCAAAGTATCGTGACTCTGAGTGTAAGTTGGAGTTTATGTTTATGTACACAATTCATAAAGAGTGTCTCGATTAACCGGGGTTTTCATATATCCGTGCGACCCCCCCCCCTTTTCCAATACCTCGGACAATCGAGGTTCTGCTGTACATTAATTTACCAATAATTATCAGTAATATATTAATGTTTACAAGAAGAGCGTATTCACTCTTCAGGAAGCATTGTCAGTTTAAGAACAATTGCTCTTTTACACTGATAGGATCAAGTTTTTTCAACAATTCATTAACCAATCAATTATAATTGACTTCGTTTCCCTAATTGGTGAGAAAAGAAAGCTTTCACAAAAATCTACAGCACGAAATATTTATAAATATTGAATCATGCAAGAAATAGTATCTTCTTTCCCAAAATTCAAATAAGCCAGTACCGAACGACCTTCCTTCAATTCCCAAAATGTTTTGTGTCTTTTCTTTGATGTGTTATTAACTTGTATTTCTTTAGAGCAAATAGTCGCTTTTGTGACTAATATAAATATTTATTCGGATATAACTTGAATTCGTAAAAGTTGGCAATTCGTGTTAGGCAGCGGCCATGTTAGCAAAGTTACATGACTTGGAGTATAAAACACGAAGGAAAGTAATTCCATCGAGTACTCAACGACACACACACAATTGCAGCTAAACCTCCCGTGCAGTAGAGATCTCGTAACAGTCGTTCCTACAGCAGCAAACAGGGAGATGCAAAAATATACAAGTCCCCTTTGTCTCTTGTCCTCAGTATTCCCTGAGACGAGATAATGGAGGAATTTATGTTTTCTCTCGAGACGAGTTTCTTGTTTCTTCTTCCTCTGTTCCACCGAGCAAATTGATCGTTTGAATGAAACTTTTATCGTCTTTTCGAAAGATAAATGGAAATTTACATCATTTTTAGGATTTCGTATTCCGCGAACCAGTCATTACGCCAGACGTGTCACACAGTGATTAACTTTCCAAGAAGCCCACGCAACGGGGGAATAGATTCAACTTTTGGAATCTTGGTAATAAGAATTTAAGTCTAACATTAATGAGTTTTATCTTCTCCATTCATAAAGAATTCTTATCACAAGACAAAAAAGACAAAAAGGTCGGGTTTCTATTGCTGCTCCTGCTCCGGAGACGCGTTTTCATATTATTTATTATTATTATTATGCAACATAGCAAACATTTTGTAAGATCAAAAGAGAAACTTTATCCACAAACTCTATAGGTCCTAAGTCACCAATTCATTGTAGCATTCTTTAATTGAGTTAATTCGTATTAATGTTTCTTCAATTCAATGGTTCATTTTCTGAAATAATTAACTCTCAACCTCTGAATTCCTTTGATCACAAGCGCAACAGTAACTTCGAAATGCACCATGACCTTAATCCCTAATGAAATTTTCTACGTTCTCCTTTTGGATGTATACTTCGTTTCTAAGAAAAAATATATTTTTCAGATGGTGATATAATGTATTATTACATTTGAAAACACCTCACCATGAACATATGTTTTCTTTACCTGTGATATTAGCTGTGATTTATTGGGTAGATAAATATTGTCGGGTTAAATCATCATTATTGTGATGGTCATGAGACGCTGCGTCCAAACTTCAGCATTTTAAAGTCCAACACGGCGGTTCGAGAAGACAAGAGAATTAAAAAAACAACTTTTTCTTCTGGTTCTCTGGCCGCAAATATAATTGGCGCCGATACGGGTTCCTTCCTCTAACTCACTGAGCTCTTTCATAATTCATAGCTTCCGGGCTTGAACGTGTCACCGAGGGGGTAGAATCTCACGAGGGCAGCGGCTGTGTTTGTTACAGACACAAGATGCAAATGGAGGTTCATCTGAGGGACCGAAGCTATCATCGCTGCATAGCTGATCGCATTGTATGGTAACGAGGCACTACTTCTGCGTGAGATTGAGGGCTAATTTCGATTGAGGGCTTTGTGAATGGCAGTCGATTACCAAAGATCCACGTATCGTCTCATTGCACTGAGATCATGGATCACCCATCATTCACCAAGTGGATACAAAGAATGGTTTTTATGAATACAAATACAAATAATAATAATAATAATAATGACAAAATCAGTATAAACATAAGATATGTTTGTTGTTTTTTTGGTCTCGCCATTGTTAGTTCATTCTCAGTAACGTTTATTTCCTACTGAATATTATAATAAAAATCAAGTTATCTAAATATAAACTATATCGAAAGTAAGAAAGAATAGAAATTTAGTTTCTAGAGTCCTTCACTTAACAAGGTACTGACGTAAAACTGGTGACCGAATCATAAACCGAATCAAATTACCACATTTCTCCGTAAAATCTGTCAGAGTCAAAAGTTTCACATTCCAACTACAAAAGGATGCACCGACCCTTCTCCAGATGGTATTTTGTTTAATTTGCACAAAACATCTCAAACCTCTTTTTCAGTAACAACGAAATTTTGTAGTCAGAAAAGAAATAGGTCTTGTTAGAAGCTTAAGACTTTTCTTTCCCCAAGTGTCATTAAAAATGGTGAGGGATAACTTTAACATTGTTTTATGCAGAGCTGAAAGTAGAATGGCGATATTTATAGATAAACAAGAACGAACGCGATGAAAGATGTGCTTTTTGGAAAAAAATGTATTTGACGAACTAAAATTAAACAGAAGCATGGAGTCGGGTTAAGTGTACATAAGAAGCGGACTCCATGTAGTTTCTCAATTTTTAAGTTAGGTGCCACTTTCGGTACTTATCTGAATTGTTATTGTTATTAGTTTATTGTCCTCCACGTGATCATACGCAGTTTGTAATTGTTTTTTTTGACAATAAAGTTTATTCATATTTTAAACAAAGCGAGGTCCTAATAAAACAAGATTTCTCAAGAAAATTATATTTTAGCTTTTGAAAATAAACAATTCAAAATTTCGGGACAAAAATATTTGTAATATTTTTTTTTAGACGATTCCTCTGAACGTTCTACGTTACATCATTTGTGTTAGTGAGTGAGAGGTGAAAAGTTTCAATGTTAGCGAAAGGACGAACAGTAGGAAGTGGGAGCGCAGGAAGAAAACAGAAAGGCAATGAAATGAGCAAAGCGAACACGATACTCCTCCTCATCCTCTCCTTCTTCCTGTACGTAAACATACGAATCTTCAGAGTCTAAAGTTATTCAAAATGGCCGCCTCAAACAAACTGCCAACCTCTACGAAACAAATCCTTGAAGCTCAATCGCGAAAATTTCAAGGAAAGCAGAGTGGTCACAAAGAATGTAAGTAACAGATCCAAATAAATATTAATAGTAGTCACAAAAGCGACAATTTGCTGTAAAGAAATACAAGTTAATAACACAACAAACAAAGACAC
>NNCF01129268.1:139592-168109 GCA_002313205.1 Laupala kohalensis | reverse complement strand
ACTTAAAAATTGTACAACGAAACAAGAATTAAACGATACTTTCCATTTGTATCACAGAGTATTTATAATCACAGAAAATATATCCGGGTCATTTTCATCAACCACAACCAATACGAAACCTCCCCTCCCCTCCCGCGACCGATGTGAAAGGGCGACGTAATCTCCAAAGCGCCAAACCCTCTCACCGCTGCCACCAGTGGACTGTGTGCTACCTTCGCCAGCGCCAACATTCCTTTGTGGGAGCGACCGACGTCTGTCGCATTGCTCACATCGCTTGTGTACCGGCGAAATGCTTTCTACACAAAATACGAATTCCAGCCTCCGATGCGCTAATGCGTCCCTCCGGTCAGCGACGCAACTAGGTGTCTTCTCTATGCGAGACAACGTCCAATGCATAATAATAATAATAATAATAATAATTTATCGAACTTGTGGCTAAAGTATGGCTCATTGTTCCCAGGGACGGAGGGTTTTGTGCCATCGCCACTAGACGCTACAGGAAGCGTATTCTCAAGGGAGGAGGAGTAGGTGTGGTCTGACCCGGGAAACGATCCACCATGTTGTTGGAGGCTGCTCCTCACTAGCTGGAACAGAATACCTCAAGAGACGTATTCATGTTGCCAAGATCATCGGTCAGAAAATCGCTTTCTCAAATGGGTTTTTATAAGAGGAGTGCCCTTATTACATGCATTCAAGTACTCGAGAACGACCACGCTAAAATATACTGGGATCGATCAATTAGAATGGATTAGACAATTTTAGCTAACAGACCAGACATCATGTATATGGACAAGCAAAAGAGGTGTGCGTTTTTAATTGATGTGACCATCCTGCCTAATGAAAACCTAAGGACAACTCAAGCAGGAAAGATCAATAAGAATGACAGCAGCATTGGCTGAAGAAGTGAAGGATTTGTTTCATCTGGAGACCGTCAAAATTGTTCCTCTTGTGATATCTGCTACTGGGATAGTGCCTAAGACCCTAAAGGGTGGTTTGGACAATTTGGATGTTGGGTTCCTGGTACGAAAAATAGAGAAGAATGTTTTGTTACACACGTGTCACATAGTCAGAAAGTTTCTATCTCAATCATGACAGTAGTACTGTAAGATACCTGGCAAATTGCCTGTACATTACAATCAGCCATTCTGTTAGAATGTGAAAAAGAAAAAAAAAAATAATAATAATAATTAGTAATAACAATAATAGCAGTAATTTAGAATGAAGAAATCAAGTTGTACGGGAATAGAGAAGTAATAAAGGATCGGACCTTGCCTTTTAACAAGCAAAAGGTAATAAACAAAAGGAGTAAAGAAATCTTTATAATTGACATTTCAATCCCATTAAGCACCAACATGTCCAAGAAACATGAGGAGAAGGGAACCAAATATTTAGGTTTTGGTCGCAGAGATACGAGGGATGTGGAATCAAGAAAAAGTCACCGTTATTCCGCTTATTATTATCTCAGCTGCTGGAGTCGTCCCCAAGGAACTCCTCGAAGGGATATAATAAGGCAGTTGGGACTCCGCATCCCAGTACCTACAAAGAGATGCAGAAATGTGAACTGCTAGGTACATGCTCTACACACGGAAAGAAATACCGGAGCTGGAGTAGCTGATGAATTATTTTCTAATTTGACACAAAACCACACATCATACTACAATTCTCAGATACACGTCACACTGATGAAAATACGTGGACGCGTGAGGAAATGACCGAGTGTGTGTGTGTTAGTAATCGATCGCGGCGCATTTGTGCAGCCGTCGCGAGGCGATGCTTATGGAAATGGGATCAACGAACGAACGAATGTTCACTGAGTGGTAACAGGTTCGTGCTTCTGTCGGTGTCCCGCGCTGCAACCAACTCATTGACTCAACTGGCGGTTGCTTTGAAACGAGCTCAGTGGTCAAGAGAAAATCAGTACTTTTCTTTCTACAATTACAATTATTTTTTTTGATTGTTTTTGAAAAGAGCAAACGACAACCCACCGGAACCAGGAGCGGACCCATGATTTTATTTCATGCATCGTACAATATTATTATTATTATCATTATCATCATCATCATCACTCATTTTATAGGAACGGCGATAAGTGAGCGTGAATGTTCACAGCAATACAGTTATAGCTGAACCAGATAAATACGAATACCTAGAGACGATTATAAAAAAACTTCGTCCACCTCCCTCCTACGCGAAGCAGCAAGAAGCGTAGTAGTCACTAGAAGAACCGGAGAAAAGGAAGAAGATTGGCCTGTATACTGACTCCGTTGTAAATTACGGCCAAAAACACACTGTTTTTCTGAATTATGTTTTTCTAGTTTAATATTATGCTTTGCATCCAAAAAGAAGTGTGTTCCTTGAGACAAAGAGTAGATATCAAGCCCTATGTTAGCATAACAATTACTGTCTGTTCTACGAATCTGCTTAGACGAGTCGACTTTCACGTGGTGTTTGCACCCCCCACCCCCACTCATTACTTTACTTTCGCTGCGAGCCCTGCACGATACCTCTAACCAAATCATCAGCAGCTCTGGGTAGAAATGGTGTACATTTGTATAAGACGAACGGATGGTGTAGTGGTTAACACCCCTGCGATCAACCAAATGTCCCGGGTTCGATTCCAGACTCGTCGCCATTTTGAACTGACCGAAAGTTGTCACATATCTTCTCCACGTGTGGAAAGGGTTCACGGAAGAAGGAATGTATACACATCATTATCATCATTGCCAGCCTTCCATTCCTCTCCTTTACCTTGTTGAACGCGAAGCAGAGGAGATAAAGCCACTTCACACACCTCGTAAGCGAAAGACGATATCGCACGAAACAACAGTTCATCTTCCACCCCCACCACCCCCAACATAAAAAGAAAGAAAATCTACGGTGCCGGCAGGCAACAACGACCCTACGTGTGAGCTACTTCCGGTGGGGGAAGGAAGAGATGTCGGTTGCACGGGAGTAACATCGAAGCTTCGAGATTTGGCTCTTGGGCATAAAAGCAGCGTATCGAGATTTCGCGTCACGTCCTCGAAGGAAGGAAGGAAGCGGCGACAGAGTGCAGCAGCGTATCTCGGATGCTCCTCCGAAAGAACGATTTAAGGTTGAAACCAGGAGCAAGGAAACGTATGGCGTTGGGGGAGGGGGGATAGGGTACGAAAAACGTCGTCAGTTGCGAAGTACGAACGCGTCATCAGCGCTGTCAGACGGTGACATTGGAACTAACTCAACTGGTTTAAAAGATCCGATTCCCTCAGTCCTACTCGTGTAAAATAGCCAAACGTACGATTCTTTCACCGCGAAGTGGTTAAACTTGAAATGTAAATGTAAATTGTTACAATCAAGGAGACTATATAGTGTCTCCTTGGTTACAATACACGAGTAGGATTGAGGGAATCGGATCTTTTAAACCAGTTGAGTTAGTTCCAATGTCACCGTCTGACAGCGCTGATGACGCGTTCGTACTTCGCAACTGACATTGTTCTTCGTTTATATCGAACCCTAACCTCAACTAAAGAAGTTTTTGCACTCCTGTATGTAGCCTCCTTGGATGAAGCAGTTCACGAATATTATTGCAAATGAACAAATAGATGAAAGCATAGTGGAATTCTAGACAACCAACAATATTTATAACATCTTACTTCCAGAAGAAAAAAAACATCAACAGAAACACGTTGTACATTAGTTCTAAATTATTTAATTGTACTCAACGTGGTCATAGGTTGGTTTGATGGTGGTACAGCGCTTGTGCTCAGTGTAGCCAACACTTTTACTTCGCCATAGTCCATATGCATAATCATATTTGTATCCCGCGTTATGTTGGCGGGACATTCGAATTTCTGAAAACTTAAATCCATCGCCAACCTCTGACATCAATTCAAGTCTCTCGATGGCTCTTGTGGCACTGTTCTGTCCTTTCTGCATCGAGCGAAGTGTGGAAACGAATATTACCTTCTTGTGTTATCATCTTGTAATATTACCTTGTGTTATCATCATCTTGTATTTATTTTCCGTAGAAGTTAGGCGGCCATATTGCGCAAGTGTCCACATAATGTGCACATAGTGACTGGGAGTATGTCATGGATCCCGTACTTTTCGTTCACGGCGAGACGTGAATATTCATAAATAAGTTAAATAAAAACAGTAAATCACGTTTTCGCGACGTATGCATATCCCCCACTCTTGGGCAATCCGCACCATTATTCGCCGTGCATACCAAACGTTAACAGCGTGAATATTTGATAACGGGATTTTAATTATAATGTTGCAATTGAATTTCAGGTCAGTACATACAGTTTAGTCACCGGCGTCGCCACTAGAGACCAGCAGATTTGCGATAAATGAAGGGGCTAAATTAATTTCCATTTGATGCAACATCGAAATTCATTTTCAGTGGAATAGTATTACTCGGCGTCGGCAAATTTACTCATAGAAAATAATCAGACGCAAAATGAGAGACGATTGAAAAGGAGGAGGTGATCCGTGAGATGAACCGAGAGTTAGTTTCTACAGAGACATTGTTAAATCACCTATCCTTATTATTCTGAAAAAAAAATGCAATTTCTTATTTTATACATTTAGTAATAAATATATTTGTTTTTTTATAATCATTTAGTCTGTACAGAAATGTATTATAAAACCCCGATATTATAAGGCAATAATTAAGTTTTAACATTTCATTAAACTACGGGTGCGATGTAAACATGTCAGGGTGAAAACTTAAAGTGCACCGTATACCAATTTGTAATTCTAATATATTAAACATTGTATGGAATATCTGATGCGACTATTATATAATTTTTAAAATATTTATGAAACTTTTCTTATGTACTTTTCCGATATATGCACGCAAGTGGTATAATTGAGTACTTTGGTTTGCTACTTAGCCGTCGTCCTAATCGAGTTTTTCTCGACCGCTGAAGGTAAATGGCGGGATGATCCCTACACGACTTCCCGAGAGTGAAGCAGTATTTATCCTCCAATTCTCGTTATTCTTATTCATGTGATTATGTTTTATGACGAATGAATGGCTGATATTTTTTACATCATAGTATATGTATGTTACATGTATTGTTCGTACGTAAATAATGATGTCAGGCGGAACAAAAGGCCTCTGCTGACTTGAACTATAAAGTCATTTTATTGTTACTCTTCGCAACCTAATGGTCGATGAACTTGCAAGTCCACTCCAGGTTGCACCGGTCATCCTAACAAATAGATGGAAAAGATACTGTTCTCTTAATACGTTTCGCAGAATGTTGACAATTATTATTATTTTTATTATTATTATTATTATTATTATTATTATACGGATTTGACATTTTGTAGAGAATTTTACTGCCGGTATCGTTGGGTTCGTAAATAGACTAAAAGACCATGCGCTTCAACGCAAGAAGAAACCTGTAAAGCAGACGGGAGTGGAGCAGAGGTGGAGGAGCTCCCCAGACTTCTCATAACGATTCCTTCCTTCTTTTCCTTCCTCGTTTATGAAGATTGACAGCGAGAAAGGAAGCACGGAAGGGTTGAGGAGGAGAGGCGCGTACTTTCTCCCACACACACAAACAAATCTCTCTCTCTCTCTCGTAGACCGTAATCAAGGGGAGCATAATTGTTTAAGTATGGGTTTACAAGAAAATTTTATGAACATAACCTTAAAAAAAAAAAAAAAAGAAATCAAATAAATAAATAACAATCTGGTACTATTAATAACCGAAACATATTATTATCTCATTAAAGTTATTAATCTCGTATAATTTTTAAGAACAACAATTATAACTAATAACAATTATTAATCTGGTAAAAGGTACGACATTTATCAACTTCTATTTTATCTGTTCAGGTCCAATAGGGAGGGGGGGAGCTATAACCCCCTTAGTACCCCCACCCCCTATAGGTGAGTGACCTCATGAAGGAAGAGAGGGATTCTCTCGAGGCGTTATGGGGTGTTTGAGGCAGACAGCGACAGTCTAATACTCGTAAAGCTGCCGCCTCTCTCTCTCTCTCTCTCTTGCTGCAGGACAAAGATGACGATGCGGCCCAAGGAAGAGGTACTCACACCCCGTTGCCTCTCACCGCTTTCTCTTCCTTATCTCACCGCGACAACCACCATCACCTCCCCCCACCCCACCCCCAAACCCCATCGACTGTCTTATCGCATCCCCTTCGCCGTGAGCGGATGGACGGGGTAGAAGGGGAATCAGCTCATCACGCGAACAACGCATTCATAAGCGCATCACGGAGGGCGAGGAGCGTAATGAGATAAGGGTGGGGGGTTGGAAAGAAGCGGCGCGGGAACGACACAGATAACAAAAATAAAAAATTAAAAATATGGCGTGGATGCGTGGTACTGTAACTGGTCTGCACAACTGGCCGGCACAATTGTCATGATTTTCTCGTAACGACAGACCTTATTCAACATAAATGCACGTTTTCGGGAGATCTATTATCATTATTTATTTAGGCCTTTTTGGCAAAAGGAGGACTTGGGACTCTTCCACCGTTGGACTTCGGTAACGGAATTGAGAGTTGTTGGGTGGCCACTACGCCACCACAACCGCTGTCTGTGCGTTATTTTAGTACTATTGAGAAATTTGTACTCTGCAACCATTGCGGAAAGGTAAGTTGATTTTCATACCTAACCCCCATACAACCCCCATAACACTCGACAACAATCGATTGAGGCAATTCCACCGTTGGAATTTACCGACCACAAGTGACGAGATAGGAAACATAGGACGTGGCTAACGCGGCAACAATTATTCACTACGAATGATATTGAAGTGGAGTAGTTTCGTTTGAAGAGCGGAAAAAAATAGTCCTATCCTGGACAAATCAATCGAAATTGAAGTCAAAGTACACGTGCACACGGGTGGCGGAAGGATACCTTCATATGATAATTATAATAAATAAATTATCGATAATAATTTCGGTAAATATTATTTATGGAAAAAACATTTCTATTCTTTATATCTAAGAAATGGGGAGCAGACAAATTAAAAAGGATTAGGCTAGTTCGGGAAGAGTTGGTACGTTAGTGTAGATGGGAAGCCCGTGAAGAGAAGTGAAGTTATACGAGGAAAATGAATGATTTAGAAAAATTGGGAAGAGAAATGTGAAGCGAAATAAGGTGCACGAAAGGGGTGAATCGAGTGTTTGCGCCGTCAGTGAAACGAAACGTGCAATAAGCAAATTATTTATCTATTATTTACGTGTTTCAAGGTAAAATGTTTTTATATTTTAACATTATTATTAGTTCAATCATGTAGTTTAATGATTTATTTAACCATTTTTATTTGAGTTGTGTGTGATACAATTCAAAAAAACAAAAATACAAAAATACGTATTTCCTTATGTTCTGGCACCGGTGGTAAGATCTGTTCATTTGCAGTTAATAAAAATTATTATTATTAAAGATTTTTGAGTACATAATTAAATTTCCTTCATTTCGCACATTAAACGTGTTAATTACTAGAGAGGAAGGACTCATCATGTTCCATGTTGCTTGTTGCTCCGGTTTTGAAGAGATATTACATCAGCCAGAGTACTGCGCGTGCGCCTTGCGTATTGCCTTGCCTTTTGCCTCGCCTTGCCTTGCCTCCTCCTCCTCCTCCTCCTCCTCCTCCTCCTCTATTAAGCGTGAAAGGAGAAGCACACGTAGTTGTTACACGCCCTCTTTCCCTCTCCTTCTCTTGTGGCTTTTGTCTCACCCCCACCATCCCTTTCATCCCCCACCATCGCGAAGTTAGAAAAGTCGCTTTCACCCTTCGCTTTGCAAACTCATCCCTTCGCCTCGTCACGAAGGCCGCCGTCGACCGCACCGTTTCGTGAGGGCTCTCATGGTCACTTACCCCCCGGGTCTCGTTACAAACACACACAGCTACACTGTCCTAGTTCCGCAGCGGCATTAGAACTCGTGGGTTCTGTCTCGGCTATCTCTTCCAGCTAATTTTCTTTTTCTACCGCTATCAACGTCCATTACGTAATTTGAGACTTGCGACCTTATGTTGGGGCAACGAAATATCGTGCAAAAAATTACACTACACACGGCTATAGATGTTTAACATTAAATACAAATAAAGACATTCAAATAAACGTCCAAATTTTATTATTATTTCCGTGATGTTAAACGTTGAAACGAGGTCATTCAAAGCCTCGTCAGGTAGAATGACACACGAACACACATGAACACGCTTCCAAGGGTAGTAACCACCAAAAATACATACATTTTTTTATTATTAATAATTAAATTTTTAGTGTTATATTTTATCCCCACAACGTCTCGTATTTTTGAATGCAAAATATTAGTACAAGTCCATTTCAAAAACAGGAATTTGTTCAGAATTGATTTGGAACACTTTCTCAATATTTTGTACCGAAGCAAGACTGTTCACCCGCGATGTCTACGGAGTGAAGGGATTATGAAGGGACACATAATTTAGTCATTATTTTGCGTTTTATATTAGTAATTTGTTACGTTTGGCTAAAAGAAGACCCCCACAAATTTCCTGGCATCTGATATCGCTTCACTTGAAAATTGTTCTTGCTTTCACTTTCAAAGTTATCAACGAATCTCAATGAAAGTGGTTACCTTGCGAAAGTGAGGTAATGGTCAGATTCGCATTTTGGCTATCACAGCAATATCTCACTTTCAGCAACGTTTAAAGTTTAATATACATTTAGCAATCACAAATACTTGTTCACTAAGACTTTCTTCTTAAGTAAAGATTTCAGAGGAACTGTGTTCTTTGAAAGTTTAGCTCGTTCACCTGTTTGTTCTCATTCACTGAAAGGTTTTTACATTTTTTAAATTTTCCGTCGACTCTCAAAGTAATTATGGTTAAAAATTATAACGAAATTGGATTCCCAGAAGTTTGCTAATCATTATACGAAATTTAGAAAATATTTTAAATATTTACAGCAATTCGATATTTTATGTTAAGTTTCTCACAAAATAATTCGGTCTCGAATTCGGCTTAAAGTTGGCGATGATAGAATGTAATTACTCCGCTGATGTCATTGATATGTGTTGTATGTATTGTAACTATGTAAATTCTACTACAGTTAGCGTCCATTATATAATTAACTCCGAAACCAACTGACGACGATTTGAACCTAAAGTCAAAATGTTGTGAGTTTTAAACCACGAAATATAGACTCTATTCCTCCGTCGTAGGTCAAAAGTCTTTAATTCTTTATTTAATGTGTAAATAACATAAATATTGATGGTGAACAGAAGGAAGAGCCGGCCATATAATAAAGGCATTTATATTAATATTATATATAATACAATTATCATGCGAACATATTCCAATCCCCAAACCTCTAACAGGACGCTTAGAAGTCATAGAAAAAAGAATTCAAATTTGCCGATAAAATCCACACCATTAACATCACAGGAAAAATAAAGAGGTGCAGGTATGCTTCGTTTACGTTCAGTTTCATTATTCCTGCAACTTTGCCACAGATAACTTTTACGACCCAGTATTCAATTATACGACCGTACTATAATAAATCGTAATTTCTCAATAAGCCGTGCGGTTAATCTCATTAAGTAATATTCCAGTCGCAGTTAAACGAGAATATGGAATGAAGTAATTTCTGTAAAGTCCATTACGAATGAAGGATGAGGTGGAAATGAAGACTCCAAGTTTCTTCCATCGAGAGATCGAAGGACAAAATCGCATTCCCAAGAGCATTGGAAGGATAACAGAACTTGATCACAGTAATTTATGGGTATTTCCCATTCCGATAAAAAGTATAATGATTTCTCAATTAGGTAGTAAAAAGCGCACTTGCGGCGCAAACGTCCAAAGCAAAAGAGATCGACTTTTAGTCCATTTTGCTCAGCAAATGATCGTGAGACAAGAATCTTTACGAAACTCAAACACTTACATTTGTGTCCAAGAAGAAAAGTCTTCAAATAAAGAAAAATGGCACGAGCAATTTCAGTTTAGTATTCTAATTGACTGAATGAAATACGCCTCCCCCCATCACACCTTTCGTAAAGAAACGGAAAAGGATCATTATAATTGTACTCTCGTTTCAGCGCAATAGCCCCACCCCAAGGACAAATTATAAGTTGATAAAAATATTTGTTGATAAATCAAATTTAGTTAACTTTAATACAAATTACAAAGATGGTTATTGAAAATTGTTCAACATTTTCGTTGAGACATATTTCTCCCGTGTGCCTACGCGTGGAGATGATGTCTCGTAACTTCCTGTCTAATAATAATAATAATAATAAATTTATTGTCAAAAAAGCAGTACAAACTGCGTCGTATGACCACGTGGAGGTCAATAAACTAATTTACTCTCCGGAAGGAAGCAAGGAGCCATCCCATCAATTCGGATCAAGGGCCCTATGGCAGAGGCGGATTCAATTTTTTTTTGCATAATTTCCTAGATAAGACAAAAAGTTAGCTGCGAGTTATAAAACTAATAGAATGTCAATATGTTTGTAATTTTACGCAAAAAAATACATGTTCAAGTTTTTATCGAACTATAGATTATTCTGAGTATAGTGTTTACAAATCATGAGAGTTCAAAAAACAACAACACTAAATTCACGATTTATTGTTATAATAAACACTTTGCTCCTAGACAAAGCCTAGATAATCTGTATAAGAAATCCGCCTCCCCCTCTACTCTACGTTTCCGGACGGAAATGACGTTGTTCGACATTTACATCTCACTGAAAGTTATCGATATCATAAAGGTTTTTATTTTAATGCCATCCAAGTCCAGAATATCTTTTTCCAGTGTTTATAAACAATTTTAACAAAATAAGAACTTGTTTTTACCTTTCTTCTTCGAGTGATGTTGGGGCTTCTCCTCTGTGGGCGACCGACATATCAGACAACAAAAGAATAAGGAATTCGAAGTCCCACAACTGCGAATCACTGCGTCATCCACGAAGAGACAGAAGTCGACGTCTCTCTCCATTTAATGTTAGTCTCATAGAAATTAAACAGCTAATACTTGGTCTATATTGGCCTCCCGAGACGATGTAACATAACGATGAATTCACCCAAATATTTCTGTCATGCGAAAAATCTGCTGTTCATTGAAGAAGAAGAAGAAGAAGAAGAAGAAGAAGAAGATTCAGTGACAAGAAACAAAGTGAAATTTAAAAAATGAATGTAATTTATTCATTCAACGTTCATCAACTGCGTCAAATTACATTTTTTATGCATTCATCTTGGGAGTACAGCGCTACTGATTCCCATAATGGTATGGTGAGTGGCTTCTGCACAGAAATCATAAAACAAAGTCGCTTATTCGTGCGAAGACTGTTAAAACGTTAATGCGTCCTCGTCTGATGAGCAAATTGGAAAAAATGCGAAAATGGACATCAAGAATTCAAAACTACAGCTGTGATCTAGTTACCGCAGTTGCGTCTTCGTTACCGGTCAAACTCAAACTATCCCACAACAGGACCCGAAGGTGCCCAAGGGGTTCGCGGAGAGTAGAGCTCCGCAATTACTTGACCTCGGCCGTAGGAGGAGGAGATGAGGTCAGCTTCTCGCTCCGACCGGTTTGACCCCAGGATAGCCCCTGGTACTCATTTTACAGCAGGCTGAGTAGGCCTGGGAGTCGGTCTGGATGTTGAGGTGTGATGAAAAATCCCCACCTCACCAGGGTTTGAATCCCAGCCATCCAGCCAGCAGTTCAGCGCTCTACCCACTGAGCCACGCTGACTCCTCCGCTGAGCTCTACATAGGTTTAAACCCTGTTCGGCCGAACTAGTTGAGGTTTTCAGGTGAGGGTTTCCCTCCACACAAATGTGGGTTCGGTACCGTACAACCCACATATCACCTTCCCAAATCCCTTACCCGAATCCAACGGTTAGGAGGACTCATGGCCCGAATCTCCTTTTGCCAAAAGGCATTCAATAAATAATAAATAAAACTATATTAACGATATTTATTTTAAAATCGGGCGAATGCGAGAAATTCTTCCAGTTAAACGTTTTTACATCGAGGTAGAGGTTTTTTAAATTTTGGATAATTGCCCGAGGGGGTGGGGGTATTTCCGTAGAGTGCACTCGACAAAATGGTTTTATTTTATTTTTTCCCTTTTTTTCTGTGTGTGAACAAAGTGCTTTATTTCGCTCCCGACTTCATCATCACGTGCCAACTCTAATTGAGAACGAACCGCAACCGAAAACGGGGACATCATCACGGCTCTTGTCACGAGCGAGAGAGGTGGAAAAGAAGGAAGGAGGAAAGAAAAGGAAGGAAGGAAAGAGGGAGAGAGAGAGAGAAAAAATGGAAGAAGGAAGGAAAGAAAGAAAAGGACGGAAGCAATTATATTTTACCTTTCACACCAGTGACCATATACAAAGGCAAATACTAACGTTTAGAACGCCAAGAACTATTCTCATGCGTTTCCATTCAACATCTATGGGAAGTTTGTAATCCCCGGCGTGTTTTCAGAGTTTAAATTCTCTGCGTCGCGTACGTCCGGAACTCATAACGATCATCGCATCTGGAATCGTCGCTTAGAATTGAAAATACTCGAGATTCGGAACGTGCTCTATTTTTGTTTCAAGGTTTCAATGTTGTCCTCTTCAGACAAAACATTCACTTTCTTTCATTAGCATCTACGGTATACGAATATTCGTAGTTGAAAACCGATATTAACCGTTTAAGTCGACTCCACTTCATGATTTATTATCACGATGCACAAGCCGCAAGTCATGAATTAATATTTAATGTTTTAAAATTAAGTGTTTTTTTAGAGACTTCAGGGCCGTAAAAAAAACAAGAATAAACGCTAAAAATGTTCAAAAATGTTTATACATTTTTCTTTCAGCTGTCCCAAAAACATAGTGTCTACTTTCATGTTGAATAATTAGTGTGAAGGCTAAATATGAGACAGATTAACTTCCGAAGGTAAATGCACTTTTAATTTCTTTATGGCACACTTTGAGGACAAAATGTACCCTTTCACTTACACACGAATGGAAAGCAACTATGATCCACACAAAAGGAGGTAACTCTAATCAATTGGTCTTTGACACTAACTCTTCCGAGATGGAAGTGACACTCGTATTTCGGAGTTCCTAAGCAATTTCTCAGTGGATCACTCATAGAATTTTTATTCGGGCATTATATACAAGATGTTAGCAGCTTTATGTGTGTCAGGGAATTTCACTCGAAGGCTCGACTTAACGGTTTAACTACAAAGAAGTGTACATTCATTCCTACTAAGTTACATTACACTCGTACGAAATAAGAACGAATGATTTATCATTTATCTTATTCTTAAAATATTGAAATAAACCCCAGTTGTTCTTAAAATGAAAAGAACGAGGAATGGTCGTTCATATGTGATTGTTTAGCTTATACTCCAAGTCGTGTAACTATGCCCAAAATTATACGATGTGACTACTAACACAATTCGCGAATTTCCACAAATTCAAGTAATATCCAAATAAATATTAATAGCAGTCACAAAAGTGACTAATTGCAGTAAGGAAATAGCACAACAAGCTAAGACAAGTTAATGTTCGTTCCACACTTTGCTCGACGCAGAAGGAACAGAATAGCGACACAAGTCAATGTAAATTGAATTGATGGCCGAAATCGGGGATGGAATTAAGTTTTCAGAGATTTTAAAATCCCGCCAACATAACGCGAAGTACAGATATTATTACTCTGATGGAAGATGACGAAGAAAAAGTGTTGGCTACACTATGCGGCAAGCGCTATACCAACATCAAACCAATTAGACAGACAATAAATAATTTATCGTCAAGAAATTTGGTACATACTGCCTTAGATCACGTCGAGGACAGTAAAATAATTTACTGCAACTAATGTTCTCAATAAACAGAGTATTTCCGTCGACGGTTTTTTCTTTTCTTTTCTTCTTCTTCTTAAGTTAAACTTCTCGAAGCGAAGGAACATAACCTAAAACCGAACGAGGATCCCCACCCAGCACGAGGCCGGTCGACCCCGATGCGGCCGCCGCTCGCCAACTGTTGTTTCCCTCAGAGTATTAAACAAAGGCCGGCTTCTTCTCCGCTTCAACGCACTTTAAAAGGAAGCCTTGGACTAGCACTAGCTCTCGGGCGGGCGGGCGGACAAACTCTGTACTTATCATCAAGAGCTGGTGGTTGCATAAACACACAACTAGACTCTCCAACAAACGAATTTTTTTTTATTTACTCTCTCATTACTTCAGCGAAGTTAACGTTGTGATGAAATGACTATGGGAAAGACGTATAAAAATCCAGTCGTGCTTTTCTTTTTACAAAACCTGGTGCAGTTTTGGTTGGAATTCGAATGTCTTATAATGTATAACTTTTCACAGAATTTGTTAAAGAATTACATTCATTCCGCAGGTTAATCCGGAAGTTAATAGAACGCGAAATATTAACGTGTTTATAAACATTGTAAAGACTCGCGTTATTTCATAATAATTTTAAAACAAGGAAACCAGATAACAGAAATATGTGAGATAAATAAATTACAAAAACTTACGTCGTCTAGGTTTTTAGCAGAAACATCAGAAATGGAGATGATACTGACCTGAAATCAAAAGAAATGTTTTATTCTTATATCTAACAACACCTGCACTTGTATATTAATTCATAAATATAAAGTAACCCGAAATGTTTATTGTATTTAGCACATAGATATGATTGTATTTAGCACATCCACTTTATAAAGATCTTTATCTCTCTGTAAAAATTATCTCAGAACGTTGATTATTATAATCATAATTAAGGATATGACGCGTAAAAGTTATATGTACATAGACAGTCGATACATGTATATTGATACACAACAACTATTCAACATGCATATTAAAAACACAAGATAAGAAAAAACACCAAGCATCTGGAATAAAGCTCATTTGATGCCTAGTGGGGAGAATGTGAAGGTAAGTAAATAAGCACGATGAATATAGTAATGCTACACTCATTTTCACTCCAACCCCCCTCCAAACTGTGACTATTCACGTCATGTCATGTCGTCCTCCAGAGCGCGATTTAATTCCGGCGCGCTTCCGGTTCACTGGTGCAGCACTTGAAGTCGTATAACACGACGAAAAGCTCACACAAAAGAAACGTGGTTAAAGAAGAAGTTGAAGAAACACGAGATTATAAAGAGGGAGAAGATCCACTTCTATTACCCTAACCAAACCTAACCTAACTATCCGGCCGGGCCAGAAAAATATTGTAGCTTTTCACATCAACTGATCATATAGCAGTGACTAACTACTCCTAGAAAACCCTCCACTTGGTCCAAGTTAGTGTTAAACCCAGCCGAGAAGCCCACGTACTAACAATGGTCTACTTCCTATCATCCCATGCAGATAAGCTTCAATAGCACGCTACATTTCCCATTTGCAAATACTTCAATGAAAAAAATTCCGAGAACTGTCGAATGCCAGAATTGTACCTCGGTCGACGGAACACGCTCTCTCTCTCTCTCTTGTTCACAATTCATTGATGAGAGGTGTAGGTCAAAAGAACAAGGTGTTGTCACTAAAACATTGATACCTCACTGTACAGAACCAGAGAAAGCTATCAATGATTCGCTTTTAAAAGAAACAAACAGCAGCTAGAATTCATTCACAACTTACATACAAATAGACCCAGCGATCTTATGCGCCGGTTGTCCGAAAGAGAAAACCAAGTTTGGCATCCCTGTCTCTCTCGCACATCGATTTGGGTGGGGGTGGGGAACTTGATTCCCCCCCCCTCTGACACACAATACCTCTTCCCCTCTTCAAGCGGAAGTGCGAGGAAGAAAGAGGGCGATACCAAACAATATCTTCTGTCTCACGTTATCACGGACAATGCAATGCATAGCAGCGTCTTTCTCATACATAAGTCTGTGTTATGAGAAGAAGAAAGCAAAAAGCGACGAGGAAACGAATGAGAGTTGACAGAAGAGAAGAGTTGGGAGGCAGAACAATGCGGACGACATGACTCAAAAGACGAAAACTTGGAAATTGGTTGCGCAGAGTGAGTGCGCATCAAAGTTAAGAGGAGGAACGGCCTCTGCCTCCAGCACCAAAACCACGGTCTCATCACCTTCTTCAACGCGACACAATTTAATCCCATCGTCAACGATTCCTTCAGAGCGACCGACTTCCCAAGAAACTTGGGAAGAAGATGCGACATGTTGAGGGAAGATAGAAGAACGAGTTGGGTGTCAGAGATTCAGGAAAAATAATTCGTCATCGAGATTATCATTAGCCTCATCGCAACCTCCATTGACATCCAGAGAGAAGTTTGGAATTTCTGAGAGAAGCTCATTCGAAAAATTCTATGACATCACTCTCGTCTACTACCAATATATGTGTCATAGCACGACTCTGACTCCGATTAATTCACAGGAAACTGGAAATGTTTTTATCACTTTTTATAAATGTAAAGGGAGTAATTTGAAGTTTGCACCAATTTTCAGTTTGTACTCGAGGTAGGAGAGGCTCCGTAATTTCCAAAACTTCTCCTCCCCCCCCCAGGAAATAACTTATAAATGATAAATTTTAAAGAAAAGTTGGCTCTTACTTAAAACTTGACGTAAAACATAAAAATACTTTTTTGTTCATGTAATATATTCAACACCAAAATCACAATAAAAAGTGCTATTTTTGTGAAAAATTAAAAAAAAAATCACTTTCTTTGAACTTATACAGAACTTCGAACTCTTGATGGGATTTCAGATTACCCACCAGACGCGGAATTCAATGAACTTTTTTAAAAGATGTGTCATGATTGCGAAAAAACGAAAGAAGTCCGAAATTTTCGAAGTTTTTGACTCCTCCCCTGCCCCACCTCGAGAACAAGGAGAAAACTGGTGCAAACTTAAAATTACTTTCTTTATTAGAAGATATTAAAATCATTTCTAGCTTTCGCGAATTAATCGGAGGCACAATCCTACTTTATCTGGCCTACAATATTATGTGACTCCATACGAAAGAAGAAATATTAGACGAGAGAGAAATTGCCCAAGTTGGATCTTCACTTGAAGTTCCCAACGGACGAGCGGCTAAACTGTTCTCACGCGAAATCATATTACATCTCACATCGCGACAGAAATCCCGCAGAATTATGAGAATGATCCTCACGGCATTTTGGTGTTTTGGAGGTATGAGATGGTTCGATATTTCGGAGCGAGGTGACGTAACGCCCCAGCGCGCCGTCTCAAAATTACACACTTCCACAGAGAAGGAGAGGATTATGCAAAGAAGAAGGGAGGACGCGAGAAATTGCTCGCAGCGCTTTCGAGCGAAGCGGCGTCGCCGTGCACTACCTCTCGAAGGGGTCACCCAAGCCAGCACACGAAGTGGGAGCGGTGAATTCCCTGATAAGACAGGGAAAATGTTTCGTACCCTTTTCAATTATTCACATCCTCATAGCCTCCCGAGATAAGATTTAATCTCATTCCACGTTTTCCCTAGCGCACTGGTGTTGTTCGGTGGGATCCCTGCAAAACTGCTAGAACACAAAAGCTTATCGTCCCGGCAAATATTGGAGGATGATATTACGTCGCGAAAACTTGAGACGTGAACCCGGAGGAAGATACGAGATTCAAGGACACGCGGAGATACAATATTACGTTGCAACCTGCTGATGAAAGGAACAGTTCACTGCAGACGTAATGAACAACCTTTGCTTCGCGCAGTAAACATGTAATGGGATTTCGTCTTGGGAGGAAGCTTTCGACGAGATGATTCGCCAACGTTTTAAAAAACATCTTCACCGCTTTAATGACGACGAATGGAGTGGATGAAATGATATTTAAGATACAACCACACTCCAACACCTACTATTGGATTTTTTATTATAGACCCCTCACTTTGAACTGCTGCGGAAGGCACAAAAAAATAATTAACACTATAAAATTTGTCATGTTCTTGTGCAAACACTCAAATAAAAAATACTTCTAAGAACGAAAAACACTTTTAAAATAATATAAATTTAAAAAAAAAACGCGAAATTTTCAAAACTTTTCCCGACTTTTCTTTACTGATTTTTATACAATAAACGCAGTAAGTCAAAAATTGTTATTATTCAGCGAATGATTACTATTATGTTTGTGACAACATTTAAACATTTCACGCTTCTACTCGGAAAATATAACGAGTTATTAACACTTTTCGAAAACATTGCTAAAAACGACCAGGCACGTTTTTTAAGGAATAAAATTTATGATAAAATACATCATAAAAATAATTTTAAGTAAATCTTTAATTGATGAATTGAGAGAAATGTTTTCAAAACTAATTTGATAAATTAATTTAATCTGCTAATTTAATGAAGTTCATGTTAAAAATATATTTAAAAACAAAAATTGTTATATATTTGCTTTCTTTTAGTATTACTTTACAATGGGTCAGAGCAACGCTCGCATTTAGTCAACAGATGAATATTTTCAAGTAAATTTTTAAAGAAAGAATTCTTATTTTACTGACGAATTGTTATTTCTTAGCCTCGGTAAAATCCCACTATAACTTTAAGATATAGCCGATTCAACCTTACAATTATTAAGATAATTGTATAATTATAATCATATAAAAAGAGTAGGATTGGTAATATTGCGTAGTTTAACTTAACGACTGCGCGAAAGATAAACGATTTTTTTTTACTTGGGAGAGAGTAATAAAATTATGTTGATCAAAATTTGAGAGATAGTTAAAAAAGTAAAATAAACCGAACTTTTTATCCCGTTCCAAAAATTAAATGGTTCAGTTTCAAGTACAGACAGTGGACGTGTAATTCAGACTACGGAGGACATATCAGCAGCACCGGAAGCTGCTATCACCAGGACGTCCTCTACCGACCGAGCGGGGTAGTGGAAGGGGGGCAGGCGCAAATATGCAAAGCTTATCGGTCGAGGCACATAAACGGAGCCGAGATGATGTTGGTTGCCAAGAGTTGGTATCCATGATATGGACACAGAAGACAACTAAGACATCAACTCGGGTTTTCCTCCGATTTCCCTCCGCGTAATGGTGGTTTTTCCATTGGAATGTCACTTAGTACATTTGTTATTATTAAACTCAAATTTTGACTGCATATAATATCTACAATTTATTTAGGAATTGTAAATGGATAACAGTACGTATTTATAAACTAATTTCTTTTATAAATATTAGATCCACCTCAGTCTTCGGGCCGTTGATCGGAATTGATGGGATGGTCCCTTGCTTGCTTCCGGAGAGTAATTTGGTTTCTATCCTCCACGTGATCATACGTAGTTCGGAACTGCTTTTTTGACAGTAAAGTTTATTTATTATGTATTTATAAGTGATAATTTTGTAAATGATTTAACATGTTTAAAGATCGAAGCTATGTTTTCCCTATGTTTACATGGTACATATACGAGAGCATGTGTTTTTTAGTTTTAGATTTTATAGAAATTTTAAAAAATCAGTAGCGAGTGTTGAGGCATTGAAGAGATTTTACGAAATTGTTCTGGCGACCAATTTAATCCAAAAGCGTTCTTAGTGAATAATACAAAGTAAAAGTCAACGTTATAGTTACAACAATCGCCGTGTAGGGGCGTTGAAAGCTTTAAGGAGTTTTTACTGACGATGTTTTTATACTTATCGCCATCAACTTGCTAAAACACAATGATTTAACTTTCTCATTATACGTAATATATAGAAAAAGATTCGTAATTGTGAAAAAATTCGAAAACGAGATTTCGACGGAAGTGTCCGTTTTGGCGATCCTTGATTCTGAAAAAGTTCTTTTTGGCACAACGTCTGTCTGTTCGTCTGTGCTCAGCGATTCTGAGTAGATTCAATTTAATTCGCATTTCATATTTACGCTAGAATTTACTTGTTGTCGATGCACGTGCTCTAATTTTTTTACTTTAAAACTCATGAAGGTCAAAGTACTCTTTTGAATGTTTCTCAAAAACGCCTCCAACGATTTCGCTTAAATTTTCTGTCTCTGAAGTACAATGAGTAAACTGTATTGTCAAAAATGTAAAAGTTACAAACTGCGTCATGTGACCACGTGGAGGACAATAAACTAATTTACACTCCGGAAGTAAGCGAGGGACCATCCCATCAATTCCGATCAAGGGCCCTAAGGCAGAGGCGGATTTAACATTTCAACATACTCCGAACGATAAAAGAATTGTTCGACACGTGTTATAGTATTAACAAATACCAACAAATATTGTATTTAATAAAACATCGAAACGTCACTTTACAAGTACGTATTATCATCAAGCTACAAGATCATTCGGAAAGTATCGTTGATAATTCGTAACTATTAAATAACTCTAAATTCGCTAATATTTATATCAATTGATGCCGTCTCTAAGCGAGTCTTTATAAAAAAAAATCCGCATCTACCCCAAGGAAAACCGGAGAAAACCCCGGGCCACAGAATTAATGTACACAACCGTGCGAGGGTTGAGTTGGTTACCTACCCCCTTTCTTCAGAATCCCTATTTCTATGAATCAAAATGTACATACGTCTGTTTTCCTATAAATCAATTTTTTCAAAGTGTTTGTTTGTGTATATATGTTTGTACATACACAAAGTACAAAACAATAAAATGAGTTGCCATGACGTCCCATTTGCTTTTGTTTATTCGTGATATTGGTGACGTCATCTTTCGGAACGAAAATCGATTTTTCACGGCGAAACGAAAATTTCGAAAAATGTAATTAAATTTTAAATAATGCGAAATCATCATCTGACAGTGATTTTCTATTGAAATAAGAGATCACATTATTACGTAGCATGTATATTTTCCAGTGAGTTAATGTGAGAGATCAATATGTAGAATGTATTTCCAAGTTTGAAGATAATGTAACAAGAACACAAAGGTACTATTTCTTGACTTCGTAACATACTGAAGAGCTGATTAATGCGTGGAAAACACTGGAACATGTTGTATTCTTTTAAACTTACGGGACGTCGCCATATCACTGCTTCACAACTGACAATTTTTCTTCTTAGTTGCACTTTCCTTAGTGACGATTTTTTAAAATTTTTACTTCAATCGGTTCTTTACAGGAACCTCGGATTCACCGACCGGAATCTCGGTCTCAATCAGATCGGATCTTCTGCAGTGGCGGATCTATGAGGGGGGTTAAAAGGGCATAAGGGGGTATAGCCCCCCCCACACACACACCCCACGCCCATTGGACCTGAACTTTTTTGACAGATAAAATTGAAGTTGATAAATGGCATACTTTGTAAAAGTTTTACCAGGTTAATTATTGTTATTAATAATACCACATAAATAATATTAATAATACCAGACTAATAAAATTAATAATACCAGATTAATAATGCCACATTAATAACTTTAATAAACTACTGTTATTGTTATTAACTATACCATTCTGTTAATTATTTATTTGATGCATTTTATTTAAAGGTAATATTTATGAAACTTTTCTCGTAAAACCAGAATTTTCATCCCCCTGCCCGGAGTTCGGTCTAGATCCGCCACTGGAGTAGACCTCTGGGAAATGTAACAATTCTGGCTGCACGACGCGACTCTTGGAGCGTTCAAACTACAGCAAGTATTCCGCAAGTGCCCAACGCAATACTCTACAATACAGAGAATGCAATGTAGGAGAACGGCATTTAAGTCCAGATTTCCCATTGTATTATACAGTGAGAATAATCGGAAAATTGTGGATGATTTTTCTTGTTTCTTCGTGTATTTAGAATGGTGTTGGAGAGTTACGTAATAAAAAAAATATTCAATAGCAACTGAATAGCATTTTATAATTCTCAATAAGGATAAGAATTAAAATAAACACAATATTTATGAGTGTATGTGCTAAAAAAGTATTAATAACAATGAAGTACCAAAGAACATCACATTTTAAAACCATCCACGATGATCACGTGCTTGAAACATATGTTCATCTCGTCTTTCACTCGTACGTACATCATCATACGGCTCGAGGAGAGTACCGAAGAGGTGAGGGATCAGTAAAATCATCAGTTAAACACGTAAATTTAAACTAACATATTATCCCAACATATTTAAGATCCCAACATGTTTAAGAGAGCTAAAGTGAAACCATTACACAAGAAAGGAAACAAACTTAATATTGGAAATTACCGACCAATATCTCTACTACCCACTTTCTCAAAAATCCTAGAAAAATTATTCTATAAGCGTCTTCTAGATTTTTTATCAAAATATAACATTCTCTCTGACGATCAACACGGTTTTAGGAAATCCTTTTCCACTACAAGCGCCATATTTTCCTTCTTAAACGATGTTACCACATCTCTAGACAGTGGAGAAAATCCTCAGGGTGTTTTTCTTGACTTATCCAAAGCATTCGATGTCATCGATCACGGAATTCTCCTTACCAAATTGCATTCTTTAGGCATTCGTGGACTTCCACATCAATGGCTAACTTCTTATTTAAAAGATAGATATCAACAAGTAGAAATATCCTATACTAAAAATAAAATACTTGAGCGTTGTCTTTCAGAAACAAAGCCACTTACTTGCGGAGTACCCCAAGGATCAATTCTCGGCCCTATACTCTTTTTATTGTATGTGAACGACATGTCATCATCCACATCAGATTGCAAAATGGTTCTTTTTGCTGATGACACTAATTTACTATGTAAACACGCCAATGCTCAAAAAGTTTTGTCTAATCTTTCGATTTGGTTCCATGCTAATCGTCTCATTGTAAACACTGACAAAACAGTGTCTATGTCATTTGACAATAGTAATACAAAATCTTTACCCCAGGTTTGTCTTTCTTTAAACGGAACACAATTAAAAACTGTTACAAATACAAAATTCTTAGGTCTCCATATTCAAGACAACCTCAAATGGAATTGTCACATTGACAATCTTAATTCCCAATTAAGCAAATTGTGTTACGCATTCCGAATCTTAGTTAACGCAGTTAGTCCACGTATTTCCCGTTGCGTATATTTTGCAAACGTTTACTCCCATTTACGTTACGGCATTACCTTCTGGGGTAATTCCGGTCAGAGTATTCAAACTTTCAGAATTCAGAAGAGGATAGTTCGGATAATTTGTAAATCTCACCCCCGAAACTCTTGTAAACCTTTATTCAAGGAATTAAATATCTTAACACTTCCCTGCATTTATATTTATGAAACAGTCGTGTTTGTTAAGACCGAATTACTGAAGCACCACCCTTGCTTTATACAAAACAGTCTCGTTCACGAACACTATACACGCAATAGTGGTAATATTCATCGCCCTAGAGTGTAAACCACTCTTTGCCAAAAAGGACCTTATCATTCGGGAATCGTTCTATATAATTCCCTGCCCAAGAATATAAAAGACATTATGAAATTGAATCTGTTCAAATCAGCGGTTAAAAACTACCTCCTGCACCAGTGCTTCTACAATATAAAAGAATTTATTGATTTTAATAAAAGTTAAATTCGTCTTGTACTTTATCACGCCATTGGTGTAGAACTTTTTAAACAACATTAATTTATGAAGAGTATGAAATACAGAAAGTACTTGACGCACGCCTTAGGCGATATTCGGACAATGCACAGTGCTGATAAGACGTGCAGCCTTCTGGACCGTATCTCGAAAATAGTTGGAAATGTATATAGTTCCTTGTATTGCAAATGCTACACAGACAAGGGGACTGAACTCATTCGCAATAAATGGAGAAAAAATCAACGTTAAGCTTATTAGTATACAAAACTCTAATTTCTGTGCTTTATAATACGTCGTGACGTGTAGAATATGCACTAGTAGGTACGTAAACGCGTCTGCGTAGGGGAGCCACCNGGGGGGGGGGGGGGGGTATTAAGATAACAAACCCTCCCGCCTGTGGCCACGTGAGGGGTAGATACACCACTGTAGAGCACCCAATTAAAACCATTCATGCTAGGGCGTAGAAATACGCTCCGCTCCGCTCCCATTATGCGTAATTAGGAAACAAGATAAGCAGCAACTTCTCGGTTTCCATCTTACACGCAACAGCAGAAGATCGCCCGCCGCCGCCGCTGCGATTTCGCAGCCAAAAGCGTTGAGGCATCAGCGAGAGAGAACGAGAGCCTGGCTGCTGCTTCACAGATAAGACATCTGAGGAAGAGAAGACCCAACGGCGAAACGCCCCAGCGCCAGAGCAAAGCAACAGAGTTGGAGGTGACCACAAGGTCAAACGACCCTCCCACGAACCCTCTCCCTCTCACAGCCTCCTTCTGCAGGTACACATACAGTGTTGCCACTAAGAAAAGAAATTTCGTGCTATACTTTGCCCCTAAGAGAAAATTTAACTTCAGAAAAAGTTCATGAACGGAAACGCTCTCACTATTAGTCTATTGGTTTATTTTGTATATGAGTCCAGCGAAGTACTTTATTGTCCCTTAGCTAGTACATAACAGCTCTCTTGACAATAAATTATTTATATATTTATTTATTTATTGTCAGTCTAACTGGCTTGATGTTGGTACTTAGGGCTTGTGCGCAGTGTAGCCAACGCTTTTATTTCGCTATCGTCCGTAAGAGTAACAACATGTTTGTACCTCGCGTTATGTTGGCACGACATTCGAATAACTCAAAACCTTAAACCTATCGCCAACCTCGGACTCTGGTTCAATTCACTCGCTCTTGTGCTTTGTTCTGTCGTGGGACAACCGCATTCTTTAAAATCACAACAAACCTTGAAAAAAAAACGCACAATAATCGCAAGAGAAACAATATTTTGGCGCAGATTGAGCAACATTACAAACGAAACCATCATCTCATTTAAAATATCACAGTAACAGCGTAAGGCCGAAGCCTTCTATTTGAAGCCTGAAATGAATAGGATGATTGCCAACATGAAACGCGATTAGCAAAACGTGCAGCACGGTCCAAAGCGAGTGTGATTGAACCCTTCCAAGTCACGACTTGAAACAGCCTTTTATTAACTCTACGAGGCATTGAACAGCAATTCCAAGTCGATCTTTTCTCAAGGAGACTGAAGGTAATTACGGAAGCGAATCGCGACTCCGGCCTCCGTACGGAATTCGCATCGGCGCACAAATCGTTAAACATAATTGATTCACATTAATGCCTTTCAATAATCCAGCGACGGTCACANGGCCAAAGCAGATGATCCCGGATTCGAGTCTCGGTCCGTTGACAATAAAAACACTCCTCGACGAGAAGTTAGAACATCGGGAAGTTTGTGAGTTCAAAGTGTCTTGACTAAGAGTTCAAGGTTTAAGACGAAATTTAAGTTCGATTTTTAAGTTCTTCCTCTCGTCTGCAAATTAGTCATAAATAATTGTATCCCATCAGATTAAAAGTAGGCAACTGATTTTTATTCAAACATCACAGTTACGCAAAAATCCTCCCAAAGAAAAACATTAAAATATTAAAACGTATACACAACGTTTGGGTTCTACTTTTGTACTTTTTTATTCTCGGGTGAAACATATATCCTCTGAGCAAATAGTGCTCAAGTCGTACTGACATCACTTTATCACTTTGTGTATGATTTGACCACAAACGTATGTACATAAACATACATATACATATGTGTGTAGAATGTCACGTTATCATCAGGGTTGAAATATGAAGTAATCAGTGTTTGTTCGTTTCTTGTAGCTTGAAATGATTTTTCCTTACTTTATTTCTAATATTTCTCACACTCTTTACGTCCAGAGGGTCTCTGTCCCAAAGTTTCCAGGAACCTAAATGGACAACTGTGGAAATAGTAGGAAGTACTCGGATTTATATCTGATGATACATTTATTGTCAAAAGAGCAGAAGAACAAACTGCGTATGACGACGTGAAGGACAATTAACTAATTTACTCTGTAGCAGAAATTGTGGATGAAGTTGTTTTTTTCGACGGAAGAGTGAGCACCACGGTTAATCGCGACAAGTAAACAGAAGTAGTATGATGGTGCCAATATTATACGGATATGTTTTATTAGCTCCGATATACTACTCTTCTTATTTCTTGAGTTATTTTATATGTCAAAATAAGTTGAGGAAAGAAACCGCATTGGAACAATAACTGACAATAACTTTCAGTCTATTTCAAAAATATTAAACTCCCTTTAATGCAAATAAGAGAACTTCCCTAGTACACAAAATAAAATGTAAAGATTGTAATGCTAGCTACGTAGGTCAAACAAAAACTAGAATCCAGGAAAACAAAAGAAATTTAAAATCAGTACAAAAAAGTGTAGTTATCAGACATTGCATTAATAATGATCACTTGATGGATTGGGAAAATACATTAATTTTGGAGAAAGAAGTTATTTATTACAAACGTATATCAGAAATGATATTTATAAAAAATACTTACGGGAGTTTGAATCTACGCACAGACACTGAAAAACTATCTGGTTTATACATAATACAATATTATAACATGTTTGTGTTTCAGCTTTTTTTTTGTAAACATATTTTGTAATTAAATTTCTCTTTATATCAAGTTTATTTGTTCTGTTGTAATGTTTATTGTTATAATTTGTTATTGCTGGATCGCTTGACGACGACGTAGATCCACGTCGAAACGTAGTGAGTTCTTAAATAAAAAATAAAAATATTATTCGTCCATAAAAGGTCGTAATTTTTTAACAATTTATTTAAATAGGTTACATAATGGACGTTAATAGTAGTAGTAATTATACATCGTTGTCAATTTTCGGTAGAACCCCTTCAGTTCAAGAGAAAACTAAGCTTCAACTTTCCGATCGCCTCGTTTCAACGATCCGTCGAGACGTCGGAATGAAAAAGCAAATGGATTCTCCCTACAAGTGAACACACGAGATGCAGAAAGTCTCGCTACAAAATAAAAAACGGAAGCCTCATACATACAGAGCAAATTAAACTGAACAATACGGTATAATTGTGCCATCGCCTTCACTCTAATTCATGGATGTAATTCGAAAGGAGACTTTTTGTCATTCGAAAGGGAATAAGTTACGTGTTCAATGAAGTTCGGAAGGGGAACTGAGCAACAAATTACAAAAGCCTTGACGAGCATTAAACCCGCAAGAACACTTACCCAGATCCTATAACTCTGAGTACACAGCAACAGGATTTAGACAGGAGTCACAAAGTGATTATCCATAATTACGGTTGACTTAGATCAGGTATATTTTCAATACGATAGTCAAAAGGTCAAACTATCCCGGAACAGGGTCTCGAATGATGCCCCCCCCCCCCGAGGGGTTCGCGGAGGGTAGAGCTTCGCTATTATCACCAGGGATCGAACCCCGGCTATCCCCCAGCAACAGCGCTCTACCCACTGAGCCACGCTGACTCCAATAAGAAATTTAATTATTTAAATTAAATAAATGATGCAACACTTACGACTTTTTATGAACGAACAGAATACACTTTCTGATTTTAAAAAAACTCAAGCTTCGGCTTCCGTTTGTTTATTTATTTATTTATTTTATTTATTTATAATGGACGTTAATTGTAACAATTTTTATTTACAATTTTACGAAATGTTTTTAAGTCCTCACATTGTGTGTAACCTTTTTATTGCTGGAAAATCGATTACGTCATTTTCTGAAAGCAGATTTTCTGACAGCAGATCATTGATAGTACTTGTTATACTTGTTATACTTGTTATAGTACAAAGTTAAGTACAGTGGAGCCTCTTTAACCGGAAATTCAAGGGAAAGGTTATACGTTTCGAGTTGACGAGTTTTCGACTTATAGAGGACTTCGGGATAAGGTTTTTAACATTATCAATTTCCACTTATAGAGGCATATGTTATTCAAGTTATAGAGTCGTGAGAAAATATAAGTTCGACTTAAACGGATTTATTTTACTACGTTTGTATTGTAAATAAATTCAAGTTTAAAGATTATTTTATGGTAAATGAAAATATGCATATATTACAAGAAATCTGTAATTTTCTTTGGAGTCAAGGAATGAACATAATTGACAATTCATTTGTATTTTCGATTGCAAACAAGACACTAAATATATCACTACATCTTTCAATGAAAGTACGAAATCATTTTTTTGGAATTGACGACAACGAAAGTATTGCTCGGAATTAAAGAGTCTTGCGAAAAAAAATTAGAATTACAGATGCCGCAAAGTGTACATACTGCTTTTTCGAGTTATAGAGTCCGCTGGATTTGTAGTTGGAGTTAGAGAGCGTGATATGTGTGGATGGTACACATCATAGAGAAATCATATTCAGTTCGAGTTACAGCGTCGAGATAAATCGAGTTGCAGGTTGTTGTTGTTTTTTGTCCTTCAACGGAAGGGAATGGCTAATTTCTTCGTCTTAGAGAGGATTTCGAGTTAAAGAGGCTCCACTGAATTACCAGCACAGAATGGTCACGGGAGAATACAACGAGAGTCCATCATGGTTGTATTTCTTTGTCCTGTTACGACTCAACGTCTATTTCCCCTTTAATACGGTGCCGTAAATATTTTTTTGCCTCCATTTTATCAAAATAAAATTCATATTTTCTTATTTATTTATTTTATGCCTTTTGGCTATGAGGTTCAGGCTACGACCTAACCGTTAGACTTCATAAAAGGGAATTGGGAAGGAGAGATGTTGGGTTTGCTGGGGAGGGGGGGGG
>NNCF01129268.1:115581-139587 GCA_002313205.1 Laupala kohalensis | reverse complement strand
TGAAAACCTCACCTAGTATGGCCGAGCAGGGTTTGAACCCACGCTCTCCCGCTCAGCCTAATGGGATCGAGGATGCGAAGACGCTTCTTCCACTAGACGACCGCTGTGGAGTAAATTATTACAGTTCATTTCTTTACTGTTTATTTGTCGAATCATCCTGAGGAGTTTCGATCACTGCCGGTCGCACTGTCGTAGTCTTACTGTAAAATTAAAAGTGACTTCTTATATATTATTGGGTCGCTCAGAGGAACCCGATTTGCACACTAATACGTACTTACAGGACCCCTAAAAGGTTTCACTGACCCATCTTTCAGCTCCAATGCCCCTGTCTCCAGCGAGTGAGACCACAGTATCTGCTGTGTCGAACCCTTTCCCAGCAGCAGACAATGCACACAAAGACCTCAGCAGGCGCAGTGCAGGTACCTTGGCATTCTAGGGGGCAGCGACCAGTAATCGTGTCAGACCATGCGTCCATATGGCTTAGGAAGTACACTCAGTTCGCGGTAACAACGTGTTCGTCAGCAAGAAGAGAAGCCTCATGCCTCATGTGAACTCACGAATTAAATAACAACAACACTCAATACATAATGATACAGTACTTCAAGAACCATGTCCCGAGAAATATACTTACATATTTTTAAGATAAATAAATTAACCGGAAATGTGCTGCTCCGAAGTTTGAACGCCAGGAAATTAATTTACTACATTTGTTGGGTGTGAAGACATTCCGCTATATGGAAGTCATCCACTGTGTTTGGGCATATACAACTTTTTATTTCATTTCTTTTCATTTCATTCGCGTGTTTGACTGTACGCTGTACTAGCAACAGTCGAATATAAATTATATTTTATAAAAGTGGAAGAGTACCCTAATCAAAGTGTCCCTAACTGCACAAGCGTTAGTGAAAAGTTTATTTTTAATATCCCAAAAACGTATTTCTATTCGCACCAACTTCTTTTATCACAGGACAATACATATGTGATGTCCCCCTCCCTTAGATTTACAGTAATATATCCATATCTGTACGGTTTCCGTTAACTGAAATACAAAAGGAGATACAAAAGCTCTTAATCCAATTAAAAGTCCAATTAACCACTGAGATGTACATTTTTTCCTTCTTCTTTGATATTGCAATCGCTTTGTAACAGAATTTTATGAATTTTTAGTTTTGAAAAAAACACGATTTAATTCTCATCTTTCACTTAATAGTACAGAGTACAACAACATTGAGGATGAAATACACGGAAGCGGCGTCCGAGCGCGACGGTCTCGTGATTTTTTGCATCGCACCTCAAACGAAATACATTTCTATAAGGTCCGGTAACGTATAGACAAAAGAGTGATGGGAAATTTTACTACAAATCGAAGAAACCTTCCATTAAAACTTGGTTTTCTCCGTAAGACGCAATGTATTATACCATAATTTATAATAACTATTATTTCATTTAAATGGTCGGGAAGATTTTTTTTTTTTCTTCTCAAACTGAAATTCCGATTTGCACGTGTTACACTCTTCACTTACGTTTCAGTGATTTCCTTCTACAGACGCTGCTAGCACTATCGTAAGAGTATTTCCGAATAATTTTTAATGTTTAATTTTAGGGAAACGATCGTACTCGAGACAAATAATTCAGAGTACAACTTCATTCAAGGACATCAACTGAATAAACTGTATGGTGGATGAGTGCAAGGGCGCTTTCAAGCGTTGTCCTCTTTTCTTCTTAGGTAAGCTCTTTTCCAAGAAAGAAGAGAGGAAGCAGCCCCGTCGTTTTTCTCCTCAGTTGGCTGCACTGTCGCCCCGCCCCCCGCGGGGAAGTCCCCAAATCGAAAATGCGAGCGTGGCGGCACACCACCACCCCCATACGAAAGAAGTAACAGCGGGGGTGGGGGATGGGTGGATAACACAAGACGCCGTCCTCAAAAACAAACTACGGCGGCACATAAATTTCTTCCTCAACGACTCCCCTAAGCCGCGCATCGAATCCCATCCTTCTTTTGCCTTCTTCTTCTTCTTCCTTTCATACAATTTCTCACCTTACCTCTTTCTACGTCTCTTCTCTTCAGAAAACGCTTCGTTCGGAGGGGGGTGGGTGGGGGTTAAGGCAGGAAATACATGTCCTCTGTATTGAACCAAGTTTCCCCATAAAACTGTTCTTACAATTTACGTTACTGCAACCCCCCAGTTCCTGCACATTCTTCTTCCTTAAATTTATTACATTATTGTTCGTTCAGTCTCGGTCATATCTTTTCATTCATTCGATGTTTTTCTCTCTTCCGTAATTCCTCAATAACGTCGGAAACAAAAGAACTGATCGGCAATTTCTTCCTCTTTCTCTCTTTTCCTTTCGAGAGGACATATGAACACCGGAGGAGGAGGAGGAGGAGGGGGTGGAGGAGGATCAGTCAGTCAACTAACTCCCCCACTCTCTTTACTGCTCGCAGCGCTGGCGGCGGTCCTTCATAAAACTACAAGACGTAAGCAACCAACCACTCGTCCAAGACGTAAGCAAAGGAAGCGTCTTGAATTTACGTGCCCTGCCGTTAAACTCACGCTCAGCGGTTCCATTGTATCATCGAACTCAATTTAATAACACGGACCGCAAACCACCAACGGAGACCACGAGGTCTCCACCTAATTGAGGACATATAAATGCTCCTAGCATCTATTATCATCATCAATGTAAAGACGAAAAGATTCTCATGAAAGAAAGGAGTTGAACTGTCATCAAATTCTTTCTTGACAAAATGGAGAAGAGAACAACAACTGAGCGTGGGATTTGATCTTCAGTTATTAGCAACGAGAGCAAAAGAGTCTTCCGATGCATCTCTACAAACTTTTCGTAATCGTTTTTCAGTAATCATTCTAACGAATTTCCAAATGAAGGTGTGTTATTTGTAGCTCAAATATTATTTTTTAGCAAAATTACGAATATTCAAGCAAGGAGATTAATACAAGACAAATGTTTATTATTATTATTATTATTATTATTATTATAATTACTTAATTTTATTATTACTCTAATAAATAGAGTAGTAATTGAAAATTGACTCTCCTGAACCCACTTCGAATAGATCTCGAAAGATAACTATTTTCTTTCGACCGGTTACAACACGTAAAAAGAAACCGTCACAAGGGTAGGAAAGGGATGAAGTGAGCAACATGGCGTCACCATGGTGATGAGCAGCGGCGGATCCCACATTAAACCTGACCTCATAACTGATCGAAGTTGATCAATGGCATACTTTGTAAAACTTATCAGATTAATACTTGTTATTAATAAAATTAGTAATAGAATATTTATAATTTATTTATAATTCATTTTATGCCCTTTGGAGAGGTTCTGGCCATCAGGCCCTGAGGCTCTTCCACCAAATCGTTGGACTTGGGGAAATGGAATTGGGAAGGAGAGATGTTGGGTTGCCGGGGAACTTCTTGTACGGGACCGACATTTGTCTGGAGTAGGTGAGGGAAACCCCAGCTGAAAACCTCACCAAATTCGGACGAACAGGGTTTGAACCCACGCTCTACCGCTCAGCGCTATTATTGTTATTAATACCAGATTATTGTTAATCGTTATTTATTTATTTGATGCATTTTATTTAAAGGTAATATTAAGAAAACTACAACGAGTAAAATGAAAATTTTTAAACAAAAATGCTCCCCGGTTCGCTTCCCGCCCTTTATTACGGTCTCCATCCGCCACTGGTGATGAATGTGGTGATCCTGTGAGTTGGTGGCGAGACAAAAACGTGTTGATGAATGTGGCATCTGTCAAATGGTGTCGACAGGCGACATGACGGCTGGAGGGAGGGAAGACGACCAGGGAAGATGAACAGGGCTGCGGGGTAGCAGGTAGGGGATGGTAATTGAATAGACAATCTATGGTCTACAGAACTACAAGACCTTTCATATACTCATTCCTTATATACTTGTTTCATATACTATTTTTATCGTTAGGAGTATTTTGAAATGTTAAATCCGCGTCTGCCTTTGGGCCCTTGATCGGAATTGATGGGATGGTCCCTTGCTTGCTTCCGAAGAGTAAATTAGTTTATTGTCCTCCATGTGGTCAAACGCAGTTTGTAACTGCTTTTTTGACAATAAAGTTTATTTATTTATTTATTCAAATATTAGTNTTTTGACAATAAAGTTTATTTATTTATTTATTTATTCAAATATTAGTATTTCTAAAAAGTCACTCGCAGTTCATAATTTCATCAAATGAAATAAAATGTAAGTTAAGAAAAGGGAACAAGTTAGTAGCAAAAATACAGCCCTTTTCTTCCCACATTCCCCAGTTCCCTTAACAAGAAATATAGGAAATAATTAAACGAGAGTTGAAATAATATTTTATTAAATACTCTCTCGAAAATGGGAAGTTGATAATATTATTTCCAGTAGTTTGTTGCAAAAAGAGAAACATTGTTTAAATATTGAAATGAAACAACAACAAAACTCTTTTCCTTTTTGAACAATTTTTAAACGTTTTTAGTTTTTATTCATTAATAGAACAAAATCTATTTTTTAAATTGATCAACTTCCTCCTCACAACATATGAGAGATGACTTCCGGCTAAGCCTCCTAAAATAATGACATACGTTGATTGAGCGAGGAATACGTTTAGAAGTCATCTCATATTATTGATGTAAAAAAGGGGTACTTCAACAAAATAAGTCTTGTAATAACAAATCTATTATGTCTCGCAATAAGTACGGAGTAAAATTACGTTTTAGAAATCTCATCTCCAACCCTCGTTGGATTTCAGTAAGTATCACTAGGCAGCCTCTGACCTGTCATAGAACCGTAGAAAATGTTGAAGAATATGGTGACGTCACATATTTAGACATCTGAAATGTGAAAGAGAATATTTTTTTGCAGTTTATCGATCTCAAATGTTCCAGGTTAAAGTTAAAAAAAATTGATTTGAAAAGAACTGCGGAAGAAGATACAGTAAGGAGTTTTTGCGGTCGCCGTAATCTTCTTCTACAGAGGATGATCAATAGGAAGGAGACGCTCGGAGAGGGTTGCATGGGGGTGACAGATCGCATTTCTGCAGCTGAAGGACGATGAGCAGGAAGGTCAAGGGTGAGATATTCCGATTTCAATGGATCATCTGCCTTCGTTAGAGAAATAGGGAACAGTAGAACCAAAATGCTAAAGTTGAAGAATTAAACTTTTATCAGAACTGAATCAACTCGAGAGACTAACTTGAGCAGAAAATCGAATCTAACCTGTATTCCAAAATTATAAATGTATTGTCAAAAACTGCGTGTGACCACGTGGAGTACAATAAACTAATTGACTCTCCGGAAGCAAGCAAGGGACCATCCCAGCAATTCCGATCAAGGATTCTCTAAGACTTTTAATACTTCAGCTCTTTAGTCCTAAGATACGAATAAAAATAGTACATTTATTCCGTTTACTTCTATCTCACTCTTATAGAGAAATTTCAAAGAACTTAATTTTAAAGAAATCAGTCAACTTTTAAATGTCGGAGTGACGAAAGCCGCTCACTTGTAATTTGCTTCTTAAATCTTCCGCAGTATTTTTATCATTTTTCATCGCTTTTATCCACATTAAAAAAATATATTTCACTTTTTCCTTTGAGCATAAATTACGAAACTGTTGTCGTCACATTTTTTTACATTTTTCATATGAGTCGAGCGAGATGCAGAATGTTGTTCGCATTAACCGACAGCTACAACTTAAATAATGACTTTGCATCATTATATTTCGTAATTCTGTGTCATCAAACAATTACAATAAAGAAAACAGTGATTTGACTTTTGACTTGAGACTTTTTGCTAGTCTCACCATTTCTCACAAAATTTCCATAGCAATTCCCCTACGCCGTGGCGGATCAAGGGACCGTACTCAAGGGATAGGCATTTTTCTTTCAAAGACTATGGTTTTACAACACAAATTTCATAAATAAAAAGCATCGAATAAATAATTAACAACTTAGTATTATTAATAACAATTATTTATTAATATTACTAATGTGATATTATTAATAACAAGTATACNCTTTCAAAGACTATGGTTTTACAACACAAATTTCATAAATAAAAAGCATCGAATAAATAATTAACAACTTAGTATTATTAATAACAATAACAATTATTTATTAATATTACTAATGTGATATTATTAATAACAAGTATAACTAATAACAATATTTAATCTTGTAACACTTTTGCAAAGTATGCCCTTTATCAACTTCAATTTTATCTGATACGAGTTCAGATCCAATGAGGGCGGAGAGGTGGCAGCAGCCACTGCCCAGCCGTATTGCTTCAATACTCGATAGCGTCATGGCGTAACAGTGCGCCCCCATATGGGGAGATCGCCGCAACCACCCCATGGCGACTGGTGTTGTGGCATGGACAATTTGTTACCTTTAGAGAAGACTATATGACTGAGGTTATGGCACACAAATTCTATAGATTTCCAAATTTACTCATCTGCACGTGTGTCCCAAGTTGCCAGTTCGAATTCGGATAGGCACTTACAAGGGAACTTTCAACAAGCACAGGTATAAAGTGGTCCTGATCTTTTTTAATACTGAAACATATTCACCATTAGTATGTCGTGTCAAAATTTTGGCGACGTTAGGACGCTGGAAGGCACTGAAAGAAGATCTAGAAATTTACCAGTTTTTGGCATCTCCTTTCCTCTGACACTTTGGACAAAGTCAACCCTTTCCACTTCCTTTAGGAAAAGCTCACCGACACAGCTGTGATGTGTTTTGGATGGCGTCCCGTGTTATGCTTAGTATTTCAAAAATCACGACCACTTGTCACTTGCGCTTATTTAAAGTTCCCTTTTGTTGGAGACGAATTTTCCAATGGTTCAGAGGAGAACAAAGATTGTAATTGTGAATTGATATAAATCTCAATCAATACGACTGTGACACATTTGAGTCAAAACGAACACATTAAAATATGAAAAGCTGAGTCACTCGATTCGCGTGACCTTTAGATGAGAACGAAGCGAAATTCAAATTTACAAGTTTTACTACGCACAGCACACGACAGCGAATAAAATCAGTTCTCATTCGGTTGAAGCCAAACTGAAACAAATCATTATGTTAGTTTCGCTGGTTTTATTTCGCGAGGTCTCCTACTTCATGATTCATTGTTTACCATTTTAGAAAGCAACGCTTTATTTCTTTCGTCATATCGTATTATTTGTGTAGCGTTCTATTGAAACGTATCGGCAGGAGGCAACACGAGGATGGGTCGGTTACCTGGGTTTACCAACAACTTGGAAGTATTAGTAGGAGTGGTTAGTAACAGTGATACACTTAGTGATAATAGGAGTAGAAACATTAATGTGAAAACTTACATTTTTTTCTGAACCCACCGGGCATCGAACCCGAAGTAACTCAGTTTGAAGCAAGCGAGCATGCTAACCCCTGAACCACAGAGGGGAGAGGTTCTACAAAATTTTAGAATAATCTCTGATGGCGATAATGAGACAGAATGACATATAGTGAATTCCGTCACAATCATACGTAACGAGAGATCGATCCTGTTCAAAGCGACCGAGTCCACAGTTATTAAGGCTATTCACACAATCCATACGACTGAATGTAAAAACGTCTCTGTGTAATATTCCTATAAAACAAGGAAAGGTCATTGGAGTGGGTGCATGTATAACTGAAGCAGGGAACCCTATCCAATTAGAGCAGCTGACACTGTTTTATGAACTCATTAGTCCGTCTTTCTCTCGCGACAGACTCTATCGGTCATGCGACATCGCTTTGATGAAATCAGTTCAGTAAAAAACGAAGTTACGTCACCACAACACACGAACGATGTGATGAAAAAAATAAAAAGTTTGAAGATAGAGGCGGATTGAAAAAATTCAGTAAAAATTCCTAGATAAGATAAAAAGTTAGCTACGAGTTATAATACTAATAGAATATCAACATGTTTGTAATTTAACACAAAAACAAAATTATTTTACATGTACGAATTATTATCGAACTATAGATTATTCTGAGTATAGTGTTTACAAATCATAAGAATTGAAATAACACTAAATTCACGATGTATTGTTACAATAGACGCGGCCGTAGACGAGAGCCTGTATTTAAAAAAAATGATGAATCAAATGTTAGAAATATTAGAATAAAAATTACAAGGAATAACTTATATTGTGAATGAAAATACTAATAAAAGAAGAAGAATCATCACTGGCATAAAAATTCCAAATGAAACTTCCTCACGAACGTATTACAAGTAAAGTTTATTTTAAAAATTTTTGTTCCCACGTTTCAGTTCCTCCTGAGCGCTTCTCACGAAATTACAACCGAAAGAGGTTCATCCGATTTTAGAGATTTTCATAAACTGAAGTGGTATTGGTGAGGAAGTTTGATTTGAAAATATTAACGTTCACCTTTATGTAGCAAAAGACTGTTCCATTTACCTTTCTTCGACATAAAAGCAAGATGGAGAATTAGCTCTAAAATGTATTTGTAACATACTCAAATTCTTCTTACGTCGCATAGCTATGACTCAATATACTCAAAATTACTTTTTAATAATAATAATAATAATTTATTAATCTGGAAGTGAGCAATACTCGGTGGAAGATTGAAAAGAAGACATAACAGAAGTATAACATAAGAACACATAATACGGTAATAAGAAATTAAATAACACATTTTTCGTCTAAATATCTATAAAATACAAAACACAAACGGAAATAAAATGCTTAGAAAATCAGTACACAATAAGCGAAAAGGATAATACACCTAAGAAATTAAAAAATTAAATTAGGTCAACATGTGTGTATATTCATATACGTACAGAAACACATTTTCACTTACAAACATATATACAGACACACACTCATACGTACGAATGAGCACCGCTTCAATATACACACATACGAGTATACCATTACTCCTGCTATAACCTTCATGTAAAAATAATTGCTACAATATAATTAAAAGAAATTAATAACTTTAAAAAATAACGCCANAGAGACAGCTACACTACACTGCAATTCTATTCCCTCTGAGCATTTTCTATACCCTTCGTCTCCATTCACTTCACTATTGCACTTCTCATGTGCTCCTATTTCGAAGAAGCAAGAAGACGGTTCCGAAAATATTTTACTCTTTTTGGTAAGTGTTATTCCAATGTCTAATTAATTAATTAATCAACGCAGTGAGAGGTAAAATAGCGAATATGGTTCACGACTCCAAGCGAAGAAAAAGACAAGAGGCAAGAAAATGGGTCACTTTATTGCAACAACTTCATAAATCCCAGGGAGTGAATGTTAATTAAATTCCTTCCCGTGGGCAGGAATGGGTATGAAACCCGAGGAGAGAGAGTCCAATGAACATGAGTCCAAGTTGGCAGAGAGACCATATCGTGTTGCGTAGCGGACGTCTTCTTCAAGAAACGATTCGTTCCACAGTGCATGCGATCATGTTGGAGGCAATAAAACAGCGCTGGCCTCACTCCATCCCACTCCAACTGACACTTCCGTATTGTCCCCCCCCCCTCTCTCACTCAAAAAACACACTGAGACGACTGACCGGGTTCAATTCCCGACAGGGCAACAACAAAAACTTGTACCTTTTTCACTTTATCGTCCCAGACAACTGAAAAGTGAACCCTGCTTCTTCCATTTCTTCTAGAAACACCTCCGCGCGGGGACCAAGTTGTTGGGGAACCTAACGTAACGTAACCTAATCTAACCTAACAACAGCCCCGACCTCCCATCATCCGATGTAGATAAGCTTCAATGGCACTCTACATTTCGCATCTAGAAATACAACAATGGGAGAAAGGAGGGTCACACAGTTACCTTCAAATAACTTCCTCGCTTAGAAATTAATAGAATAAAATGGAAAAGGAACAGGGGAAAAAATGTACACAATATGATTCCTCGAAATACTTCTTTTGTTGAATCGTAATATCGCAAAGAGTTTATACAAAAAGCCAAACTTGCGCTACGCGAGTTTCATAAACGGTTCACTTTCTATAAAAATTAAGGGACACTTGGAAAGGGTGTGAGGCAGTAGTGGACTAGGTCTTAATACGAACACGCAAATTTCCACTTCAATAAAGTCTTTCATTTTTTTATAACAGTAAAACAAATAATAGCAGGACTTATTCAATGCACCTCGAATGTATTAAATAATACGCGATATTGAGCCTATTAAATATTCAAATTTCAATTTTTTTAAACCGAGTCTTAAAAGTTCCTGTATTTGCGTAAAGGGGGCCGACAGGAACTGGCCTCATTCGTTGCACGTAAGCCATTGGTGTCAGGCTATCTATTACTGCTACTACTACTACACATTTTCCTCAATTAATTTACGTATAAGGGTGAAGAATATTTTGCAATTCTTTTCTAATAGGGGTATATATTACATCGTACGTTGTAAATACAATTATTTTAAAAAACATAATACAATGCAATGAAAGAAAGAAAAATAAAGATAATTAAAAACAGACGGATTATATTCTGAGATTCCGAAACAAGAAACATGAAACGAATCGAGAATCTTCAGAGTCACTAGACGACTTTTTGCTTTCTAAAACAATTAAAAAACACAAAACAAAAGTGCTTTTTAATACAAGTACATGGCATCTATTAATTTTCTATATCTTTGATAGATTCTTGAAGGGAAGGTGCACAAGATGTTGGATTAGCAGAAACAGAATATAACTCGAATTTAGTAATCTTTAATTGTTACGATTTATTAACAATATTTTCATAGTTTGATAATACATACTCGCATTGTACATTTAGCGAACCATTTCTATGTAAGGAGTGTGCTGTAATGTTAAACCCTTAGCCTCTGCCTCAGGGCCCTGGATCGGAATTGCTGGGACGGTCCCTCGCTTGCTTCCGGTTTGTAATGTTTCTTTGACAAGAAAAAAATCAGCGAGAAAGTACAACGAAGTAAACTTAAAAAAAAAAAATTTTTTAACTCACGGTAAGGAGTTTACTCGAAAAAACACACACTCGGTTTCAAAAATCAGAAAAGAGAAAATACTTGGAAGTACAATATTATGTGTGGAGAAGTGGCCTCGTCCTGTTTTATATATTCGGAGAAGCATTTGCTAAGCGCTATCATCCTTCGGTACACATCGGTCTTCTCCTCCTCTCTCCTGAATGCACAGCTTTGTTCAAATGTTATCGAAGGATGGTGCTATTGAGAGACCCACTACCTGATAAGATACAAGTCCCATTGGTTATGGTTATGGACCCATCTACTCCCACTACATTAATTACACACATCCGACATCACAGTACACTTCAGTAATGCCAACTTGACGGAGTGTAGAGCAAGAGTGCGAAGGTTATGAATACGATTTTTATTCATTTTCAAATGCGTGGCTAGAGCGAAATGAACCGAATCCATATACCCTCTACAATCGTTGATGTCCAGGAGACATACTACAGAAGAAGGAGACGAGGACGAAGAAGAAGAAGAAGAAGAAGAAGAAGAAGAAAGAAGTCTAGAAAGAAGAAAGGGACGAGTAAACTGAGTTATCGATTGGAAAAACTAAGAGTTGAGAACCGCGTCAGTGCGGTCACTGGGGTTAATATGATCCGTTTTCTTGAATTCATAATAATAATAATAAATTTATTGTCAAAAAACAGTACAAACTGCGTATGACCACGTGGAGGACAATAAACTATTTTACTCTCCGGAAGCAATCAAGGGACGTATTCCATCAATTCCGATCAAGGGCCCTAAGGCAGAGGCGGATTGAAATATCAACACACTCCTTACNAAAAAGTTAGCTGCGAGTTATAATACATATATAATGTCAATATGTTTGTAATTTAACGCAAATATGTTTGTAAATTTACATGTACAAGTTTTTATCGAACTATAGATTATTCTGAGTATAGTGTTTAAAAATCATAAGAGTTGAAGAAAAAACCCCCCACTAAATTCACGATTTATTGTTACAATAAACACGCCCCTAGACAAAAGCCTAGAGAACCTGTATAAGAAATCCGCCTCTACCCGAAGGAAAAACGGAGAAAACCCCGGGCCAGGATGGGGCTACAGAATTAATGTACACAACCGTGCCAAAGTTGAGTACACGTAAAACTAAATTAATATGAGCCATAAGACAACAGAATCATGCAATAAAATAGTTTTTGAAATTGTTATAAGTTGTTTAAAAAGTACTACAGTAATGGCGTGATAAAGTACAAGACGGATTTAACTTTTATTAAAATCAATAAATTATTTTACATTGTAGAAGCACTGGTGCAGGAGGTAGTTTTTAACCGCTGATTTGAACAGATTCAATTTCATAATATCTTTTTTTATATTGATTCTCCAACCACAAGTCAACAAGAGCCGTTACCGAGGTGAATGCAGAGTAAGGGTATAGAAAACGCTTGAGAACGAATGGAATTGCAGTGTAGTGTAGTGTAGTGTAGTGTAGTGTAGTGTTGTGATGTGATGTGAAGTATGCTTCACAATTATTTTTACATTAAGGTTATCGGAAAAGTAATGCTATATGTGTCTATACAGAAACGTATTTGTACGTTTGAGTCTGTTGTCTGTACCTGTAAGTGAAAACGTGTTTCTGTACGTATGTGAATATCCACACATATGGGACTAATTTAGCTTTTGAATTTCTTAGATGTATTATCTTTCTCGCTTCCTGTGAACTAATTTTCTAAGCATTTTATTATGCATGTGTATTTTATAGATATTTGGAAGAGGTGTTTTTTAAATTTTTTATTATCATATTATGTATACTCTTATAATGTTTTTCCCCCTTCTGCCACCGCGCATTGCTCACTCGCAGATTAATAAATGATTATTATTATTATTATTGTTATTATTATTATTATTATCATCATCATTAATAAAACACTTCGCGTTACTCGCTGTCAACTTCCCCTGAAACGAAGGGAACAAGTCAACATGACATAAGCGTAAACTCACAACGGAACCACCACCTTCTTCCTTTTCTACATAAATATTTACAACAATCGATTCGCAAAATACGCAAAAGGAAAGAGTAATCATATAACAATCAACTGCTCTAAATTACACGCGGACGTTATATAATGGAAGAGAGGCATTGACACAGGTGATCAAAGGAATACGATCTTCTTTGTTGGCACATTTTTTTTTAAAATTTATATAACTACCTCCCACAAAACTGTTTCATAATGAACAAAAAGAGATCGCGTATCTCAACCAATGGATTATTTCCTTTCACAATACTACATCAATGATAATCCTTCATATATTTCATCCAGAGATCAAAATAGCTGGAAGACTGTTACGCAGTTCTTCTTCACGTCGCAATGTGAAGCCATTTTGAAAACAACCATTCGGAGAGATACGTTACGCAAATCTCTTATGTGTTATGTGATGGCTTTAAGATCAACACCTGTCTATAGGATCAATACGCTTTGCCTCTGAATAACATGTCAATACGTTATTCATGAAACCTTTCTTAAATTCCTCATCAGTGATTCTGTATCACGTAATTCCGAGGAATTTCGTAAGCAGAACGCGCTTCGGGGTCAGAATGCTTTTTCTTCGCTTCCCGATGACGACTGACGACTCTTTGTTACGAATCAACGCCTCGGGTTCAATTCCCAGTGTACACTCTCCTTCTACTACTCCTACTACTAATACCTTCACTTGGGCCAAATTGTTGATAAACCCAGCTAAGCGGCCCACCTACTAACAGTAGTCGTATTTCCAATCGCCCCAAGTAGATAAGCTTCAACAGCACTCCTTAACTATTACGCGACAATTGTATTTATGAATATTTTCTGGGCTTTCTCTCGAAAATCACATCAACAATGTTTATGTAACTCGCGGGATTAAGACATTTCGGAATGTTGTCCAAAGTAAGATCTTATTAGAAGAAAAATCATAGATTCCTTTTCGAAAATAGAAAAAATATACTATTGAACTTTTCGAGCTTTAAATAATATAAATTTGTTTATAAGAATCAAAATATCGCGTTACAAATAAATAAATAAAACCCATTAATTTTATTGGCCAAAGAGCGCTGCTCTAAAGGAATTGTCGACCATATTAGAGGACAAATGAAATCGTCTTAGGAAATCATAATCATCCATGGAAGACTATTTCAGTCGCAGGAATGAGAACACAATCGGTTTCACTCCAAGAGATACAAAGACACAATCAGAATTTCTTTCCAATCAATTTTACATTTCTGCGTCGATAAATTCATGCGCCTAGTTATAGATTGCTAAGAACGAATACAATACAGTCTCGTGTACAAACGATTAAATCTGATCCGTAACATATAAAACAATACTATTTTCTCGTAGTCTCCACTGTATCTACAAAAACCCTCAAAGACCACGACGTACTCACGACTGGGATGCGGGGTCTCAAGAACCTTCTACGATTTAAATTTAGTTCATTAAATAAATATCGGGAAATCAGTTTTTAAAAAATAATTACGACAAAAAAATTTCCAAATGGAGAAAGCTATGGCTTTCAAAGCAGCTATGGAAAAAATGATTTATTCTCTCAATGAAGTAGATTAATGGAACTACTAATCCAATCGTTCACCAAAACCAGTAATCCACCATATTTGCCAGTTTTTACAACACGAAAGCGTTCAAGAAAAACCGAGCAAAACTTCAACAGAAAAACTAATTTTCCACGCGTTTCTTCCAACTTCCGGTAAATAATGCCCAGCAAATTTCTGGAATCATTAAGTACGGAAAATGCAGACCCAACTGTGATTACTATGTTTTGTAAAAACAATGAATCGCAAAAAAAAAAAATAATTAACGATAAACAATACTTCCATCCTTCGTTACTAAGGTAAGGCGAAACAGATGCAAATGGAGAACATGGCTTCAAGTGTTATGAGATTCCCAAACAATTTTATGAGGAATCTCAACGTTCAGTTGTCGTATTCTGGATTTAACTTCATTAATGCGATCGACTACACCTTAGTTTTAATGAAATATTTTCTATCATTTCCCCGTAGACCTGTTTGAAAGAGCATATTCTACAATGAAGGTAAAATAAAGATTGTTGCTCATCAGTAAAAGTACTCCATCCGTTTTGAAATACTAACATTCATTGATGAGCTTCGTGTCACGAATTGCAGGGAATGGGAGTCCATCTGTCATACACGTCAGAGTTCAACTCCGGGCGGAGTAATCCTCCCGAATGTACGAGCAAAAGGTGTTTGGATAACGATCGCCATCAATAACTGAAACCGATACTTTTCTTCTGAGGCGCAAAAATAAATTCGGAGTAAGAGAAAGGGGGCTTTTTCGATGCAACGTCAGTTAACACAAATTATAGGCGAGCGAGCGCACATGCGTAGGTTGTCCCCATCCATAATATTGTACTGAAGGCAGTGGTTCCCCAGCAGAACACAACGCAGCGCTAGGAGCGTGTACATCAAGAGAGTTAAATTGCCACGTTATTCGAATATACATATGAACACACACTTTCCAAAAAGATTGATTTCTTATTTCTAGCTTGATTCGAAAAAAAAGTTGCAAAAGTATTTCGACAGCAATTTACTGAAATATAATTAGAAATTCATATGAGTTTAATTGCATTCTGTACAGTTTAACGGAAGAATAAGCGGATTTTCATTTTCACTTTACATTTACTAAAACGGTTCCTTTAATGTACATCCTTCATTGATTACCTCCATATTGGTCTAAGGTGTACCTTACGAAATATAAAAATAAATTTATTGTAAAAAAAAGCAGTTACAAACTGGGTGGAGGACAATAAACTAATTTACTCTCCGGAAGCAAGCAAGGGACCATCCCATCAATTCCGATCAAGGGCCCTAAGGCAGAGGCGGATGTTTCCCAAAATAAGGTCAGTAGAAAAGTGAAAATACACTTCGTTACCTTATTGTTGTGGATAATAGCACCACTTCAGTTCAAGTTACCAAGAAAGTATGCCTAAACCTAGGAGTTTTGAACAAATAATTCGTGACAAACATTTATTTTTAGATAAGAAATTAATCTCTTTTCTTTCAACTTCACAAATTACTAGAAATGTGCTGAAAATTCTAACGAAATTGCGATTTCAAAGTGACGTTTTATCATTTGTCATAGCGAAAGCATTTTCTGGATCTGGAAGTATGAGATAGAATTTTACGCGTTTCTTTCCATTCTATTATCTACAGCTAACGAGACCGTAACAAAATGACGTCACGTCGACGTCACTCAGTCACTCACATTCGTTTAAAAAATGCCACGCGACGTAAATTTATTCTCCGGAAGCAACCAAGGGACCATCCCAGCAATTCCGATCGAAGGCAGAGGCTGATCGAAAAATTTCAGCTTCACTTTGCCCCTTAGATAAGAATAAAAATCTAGTTACGTTTTATAATATCAACAACAGATTTGTATTTAATAGAACTCTAACACGTTATTTCACAAGTACTTTGTATTCCTATCGAACTATACATTATTCGGAAAATATTGTTTGTAAATCGTGACTATTAATTATGTTACAATAGAGCACTACTGCTAAGAAGGAGGCGAGAGAGCTTGTATATGTAAAATAAGGATCACAATAATCATTTATNGTATAAGAGACAGGGATCACAATAATCATTTATGTCTCCGTGACGTTTTGTAAACGCGCCGTTGACGGAGCAGAGGCTCGTTGCCACGCGATACAAGGGGAATAGAAACGTCACGTCAAACTATTAGACGTCGCTCCAATATCGACTGTGGCACGTAGCAATGAAACGAATAAAGCAATATTACGAAATGCAATGGAGAGGTTATAAGGCGCCGTAACAGCCTTCAAAGTCACGACTATTCATTCGAAAGAGAGGTATAATGGTACGTTTGTTTTATTTGATTGATGTCAAGTAATGATTTCTGCTTCAGACCTGAGTTTCTATCAGCAGCGGATCAACGGGGGTGGGGAGTATTTTTGTTTAAAAATTACGGTTTCACAACACAAAGTTTATTAATAATACCTTTAAATAAAATTATCAAAAAAATAATCAATAATCTGGAATTATTAATAACAATTACTGATATAATTGAATAAGATCTTTTTATTTATCAAATAACAATTATTTATTAATGTTATTAATATCATATTATTTATAAGGTTATTAATATCGTATTATTTATTTTATATCGTATTAATATCGTATTACACAGAACATGAAGCAAAGCGAAACCACACTATCGATCAAGAACAAAGGTCGACCGTGGAGGAATCGATATATTTCAAAAGAAGCGAATGAGCGAAAGGGGGAGGAGGGAGGGAGGCGATTGGACAGAGATAAAATTCAAGAGGATAAATGGCACATTTCGTAAAAGTGTTACCAGATTTATAATTGTTATTGTTATTGATAGCATAATTGTCATCGATAGTACAATTGTTATTGTTATTGATAGCATAATTGTTATTGTTATTACTACGAGATTAATAAAACTGATAATACCATATTATTAACTTTAATAAATATTTTTTTGTTATCAATACCAGATTGTTAATTACATATTTGATGCATTTTACTTAAAGTTAATATGGATAATATTTGTGTTGTAAGCCCATAATTTTTAAACAAAAATGCTCCGCGGATAGCGTCTAGATCCGCATTCACTGATATGCAAGAACTAAAAACAAAAAAATTAATGTATGAATATATTCTTGCGCTTAGACAATACATTTATTAACTGCAGCGACGTTTCTACAATGAACGCTGTCTTCCTGAGGGATCAACTAAACCCTGACGAAATGTTGGCCGACTAAATAAAATCACTCGATGAATTGGAGAAGTATGATAATTTTGGACTAAGAAATTTATTATTACAAACGTTGTATATCAGAAATGATATTTATAAAAAATACACACGGGAGTTAAAATCTACGTACAGACACTGAAAGACTGTCTGGTTTATACAAATACAATATCATAATATATTTGTGTTTCTGCTTTTTTGTAAACATATTTAGTGTTTATATTTATGATCATATCATATCATGTTGTTATATTCCTTGATCACCTGACGACGGCGTAAATCCTAGTCGAAACGTAGTGAGCTTAACAAAAAATAAAAATATTAGTCAAAGTCCATGAAAGGTCGTAAGTTTTTAACTATTTACTTAATTATATAAAACATAATGGACGTTAATAGTAGTAGTAGAACTTCATAAATCTATTACTGAAGCGCAAGAATTTTATTTCTACATTTCATTATAATTATAACAGTTTTAACGTAAATGGCAGCCGCATCACGTGACTGAAGTCAATGAGACCCATGTCAAAGAAGGAGTCAAACGACAGTCTAAATTAATTATCGAGTTTTAAAATCACAAAATTGTTTTCATCATATATATAAAAAAATCAGTAGAATTAATTATTAATTAGTAAACACTACTTTGGTAAATATTTCCAAGTTATGTAAATAGTTGGCAACTTGACTTCCTTCAGTCAACGCGCACACAATACGTTAATGAGGTGTTGCATCAAATAATTATGTAGAAAGAATACGAAAAAAACAACAAATAATTAATGTTTAAAAGCTGAGTATATTTAACGGAGAACACTTATTACAATCCTACAGTAGTAGAAGAATGATCCTCTCCACGGGTGCTGCGTGGAATATAAATATTAGCTTCCTGGCTGTAGACCAGTTCGTACAAAAGGTGACAGTCTTCGAAGGAATACAGACAAACTCACTTCAAGCTCGAAACTTAGAAATGAAGTTCTCCTCAACTCATATAAAAAATTGAGTAAAAATATGGTCTTGTAGTAATATTGTTATTGATGAAGCGAAAGCTTTTTCGACCCCGTGGGTGTTCATCAAGCCACGACACAATAGAATAAAGTGCTCTATCGAAAAACATAATTGCAATTAACGTAAAAACAAGCGTAATTAGAACAAATATATTTGAATTGTTTAATGATACATTGAAGGAAATATTTGAAAAGTGAAAAATAAACAGCAGTGAGTTTGAGAACAATTATTCTCCTGGACTCAATCGAAACTTTTTCTACCTTCCCCCTTTTTCTAGACTATTACCGAGTTACTATCGTACGTAACATATTAATTGGAAAGTATTGACTGTATCTGATAAGAAATCCATGCTCAGTCATCTCCTTTCTATTCTCTCACCCTCTCTGCTTCATCTGGAAGGAGACGACGTCCACTGCGAAGAAAAAAAAAAAAAAAGAGAGAGAGAAATAAAGAAGGAAAAGAAAGAAAATAAAAGGAACCCCTTTCTTCCGGAATAACGAGACTCCAACCGCATCGCAGACTCTCAACCTGCTTCTTCCTACGTTCCCTTGGAGCACGTCGGACCGCCTACGTTCCCTGCACGTCAGAGGTCTTCAACCGAAATGGCGAGTGATCCCCCACCCAGCACGAGCCTTTGACCTCTGTCACTCGTCGCTTCTTCGAAGAACGAACGCAAACGAAACGACTTTTGTTCCATTTACCTCAACCAAAGAAATACAGGAAACAATATATATACAGGCACCATCAATCTAATATACTCCAAGTCACGTACATTGCGTCGAAAATTATGCAATATGGCTTCGTAACACGAATTGCCAACTTCTACAAATTAAAGTTATATCCAAATATATATCAACAATAGTCACAAAATCAACAATTTGCTGTGAAGAAATCCAATTTAAGTTACGCAACAATCTAAGACAAGGTAATATTCGTTCCCCACTTTGCTCGAAGGAACAGAATAGAATTGATGGCCGGGGTTGAAGAGTCTAAGGTTTTAGAAAATCGAATGTCCTGCGCTTCACCAACGTCAGGGCAATAGAAAAAGGGTATAAATATATAATTTATTGTCAAGAGAGTTGACACAAACTGCTTAAGACCGCATTGAGGACAATAAACGAATAAACACAGTGGATCGTTTCTCTGCATGATTTTTCTTCTTCTTAAGTTGAATTTCTCTTTAGAAGGAACTTCACAGGACTTCGAGTGTATATCCCTTCTTGCTCCCTTCTCCGAAGATGCAAATCGTCTTTGCCTTTCTCATCACCCCTCAACACCTCAAAGGGTATTCTCTCAGCGTCGCTCCCTCAATTATCGCCTGCACTGACGTCATCCGACCTCAAGTCCTATCCTAGCACCACATTCCCCCCCTCCCCCACTCACGGCCTCTCGGAACTTCGATACACGCCCATTCCACCAACCCCACGATACCTCATTTGCTAGGAGCGCCAATACTAGGGTCGTACTAACCTAAACTATACTCTGACTCCGAAGTAACTAACATGCATCCAAGTGTCATGTTTGAGCGACACCACGAGAAAGTGTTGTTACAAAATTCACTTTCAGATCTTTAATACACGAAACTGTCAAAATTTTCAAAAGAAAAAGACTAATTCACACAAATTCCTCCACTCCTTTGATCGAGCCGAAACGAATTAAATGACGTGAACAGCTACACAGGAAGACCGAGTGTTAAGTTGATAATTCAAATTTTTCCATGGTTCTAAGTCATAATTTTTTCTCACAATTTTTTTTAAAGTGGAGGATTTGTATTCACTTGATTTGTTAAGAGTAAAAAAGTTTTAAAACATCCTATCTCCTCTCTTTACTGAGAAAAAACTCTATTTATTAATATCATAAGGAGCGCAACTTCTGGACAAAGTTGCACTTTCCTTAACTATATTACATTAAGAATTCAAAACAATCCATTTCGTTCACAAAAAGGTCAAGAAACCTCTTCGTATTGGAACCAACGGTGCTAAAGATTGTTCCAGACGTTTCTAGGAATGTGCGGAAAAATTCGCCAAGTCAATCGCAAAACAAACAGTTTAAAAGTTTCCAACACAGTTCAACTTCTTGGACAACAATCAAGTTCTTCACGAGGAAAGTTCTTCCAGCAGAAACCTGTTCACCGCAGCAACAGTTGTAACAAGAGCAATCTCTTCCTTCGCGTCTCGGCGTCCTTTAGGACTTGAAGTAAAAGAGCTGGAGCTGATCCAGTCGCTCTTCGGAGTTGGTTGGACTCGTCTCGAATGATTTGCACGCTCTCTGCACGCCCTCTGCACGCTCCACCCCTCGCACTCACACACAGAAGGATTCCACTCTTGTACACACGACTGCGATGAAGGGGTCTCACCGCATGGGTGGAGATAAGAGATTGGGACCCGAAGCGAAAGAGATGTCTGGAGTCTGTCATGCCCCACGTACCTTTCCAATTATAATTCATAGCACTAAACACCCAACATTGCAATAAAAATTAAAGAAAACGTATAAACACTTCCACAAAAGAAATAACATATTATCAAATAACAATATATTAATATATATCAATAATATATCAAAATTAAACAATTTTTTGTCTTTTACTACCACGGTAAATAAACTTACTATAAGAATTATCCACTAGGTGAATCATTTCGGTCACCAAAGGTAAAGATGTAAATGTGAATGAATGGTGATGTGTCGAGTGACGTCTCGGAACGAAGAAGTTGCGACAGAGTGAGGGAGGTACCCCAGCCATCTTTCGATATTTTACAACACACAACATCTCCTTCTGTTATTGTAGAACGTACACCAAAAACAGCTCCTCATCAATAGTCTCGGTCATCCTACGTATCACATATCATCACATTAGTCTTCGCGCACCGCTACGCCGTCATCTACATTCATCAAAGCTGCATGTCCCACGTCCATCTCTTGTATCAACAGCCTCCTTCACTTCTCTTCCTCATCGGACATTTCTTTAGGGTTATTGCAATAAAAAAAAAGCAAAGTATAGATGAATTACAAGAGCAGAAAAACAATTAAAATCTGTGCTGATCAGTAAATGTGAATCTTCACCAGTTATGCAAGTGACCATGAAGCTTACTGAAGTGCCCGTCCGATTTGAATTGCGTTACGCGAAATGGACAACCCAATGAACTTAAATTCTACATTATCTTCAAATACATAACCAAAAAAAGGTAAAATGAAAACCTAAGAAGTAAGGTGTAAACGTACATCGACAAATTTCGGAGAAAGCCACGCACAGTGGGAACACTTCTGATTGAGCTATTTACTCAGAGAGGTCGCTAAAGCATCGTTTTCACCAACAACTCTCGCGAACAAACGTCCGCATAATTCACAAGTGACTAATTGATACTACATTGCGTCTACACACGCGATCGGTGGATGCAGACACTGAGGGCGGGAAACGAGGAACGTGTCACGCCAACAGAGGAATAGAATTTTCATGACGTCACTGTGCAGACGCTGCGGTCCTGTAAATTGGGCAAACGGAACGAGTCATCTGCCTCCGTGATGCGACACTATAGAGGTTTATTCATCTGACGAGCAATTTGTACAACGGCATAAAGCACATTTATTTATTTTATTTAGTGTCTTTTTGGCAAAAGGAGGTTCAGGCCATGAGGCACTGAGGCTCTCCCACCTAACCCTTGGACTTGGGAAGGAGAGATGTTGGGTTGCCGGGGAAGTTATGGTACCGAACCGACATTTGTCTGGAGTAGGCGAGAGAGGGAAACCCCGGCTGAAAACCTCACCTAGTTCTGCAGAGCAGGGTTTGAACCCCCGCTCTACCGCTCAGCCAATGGGATCGAGGATGCGAAGACGTTAGTAATAAGACATTGTATTAATCATCATATAAGGAAGAACGTAAACGCTGTTTTTCGAAAGGAGTGACCCACTAACTATAAATCAGCAAATACAGGGATTTAATAAACTATACAATAACATGCAAATATCGCTGTGTTACGTGAAATTAAAAAAAAAAACCGCAATCTTCTATGTTCTGCAATGATCTCTTTGGCATACGTCTTTAACTTCCAAAGCAGTTGAACTGCCAATATCTCTAACACACATCTCCAGACTGCATTTACAATTTCAACAGAGTGAAAGGGAGAAAATTGATCAAGACGAAGAAACAAAATAGCCTTAACATCATGTACACGCTAATGTCCCCCTTATCTTCTTCCTTCCTTTTCTATATAATAGCAAATGACATACATGAAGTATCGTTGAGGTTAGAGCATTGAACGATGGTACTTTGGTTCTGTATATTATCTCTGTAGTCCCATCCTGGCCCGGGTTTTTCTCCGGTTTTCCTCCGGGTAGTGGCGGATTTTCCTTGTCAGGTAAATAGAAGACTCGCTACATAGAAGTAAATATTCATATAAAAGGTAGGGGAAAAAGGGAATTTGGGGAAAATAGGATGAAGGTGGTGAAAAAATGCTTCCTTTGTCATCCAGAGAGAAAATTTCCAATAGAGAAGGGAAGTAGTAAAAGAGGGTCTGGAGAGGACAGGTGCACCCGCATCATGGGCGGAGACACACTCCGTGAGCGGAATGGTGATGTGTGTCTGCGTCATACCTGCATCCGTTCACGGCTCGTCCCTCCGACAACTTCCTTCCTCAAGGAAGAAGAGGGTCTCCAGGGAAAAATCCCCATCCCCTCCAGCGCTAGAGAAAATCACCCGCTTTCATTGCAAGCCTCAGTTTCCCTCAGCAAAACAGGACGGTAACCCTTCACCAAGTCACTCTGTAGCTTTTCATATTCATGTCCCAGTTCATATGCAGCTGTGACTCCTCAAAAGCAGACCTTCCTTCCTCTATCCGCCTCCTATTACTCCTAGTATCAATGACTCTAACTATTACTAACTACTTGTACTAACACCTCGACGTGAGCCAAGTTGTTGGAAAACCCAGCTAAACCCAGCTCACCTTACGAACAACCATCCACTTCCTAAACTCCTATCGCTCCATGTAGATAAGCTTCAATAGCACTAAGCTACGTTTCCTCCCATTTACAAATACTACAAGACAAGAAAAAAGCATGGGTAATGCTTCACATGATAACTTTCTTATTTGAATTCCATTGAAGCTTTCGAATTCATATTTTTTAAATATAATTATTAACACGGCTAATTTTTATTTTTAAATAATATTAAAGCAGACAGTTGAAACCGATAAAAACACGAGAGAGAAAAAGACGTAAGAATCAAAATGATTCGTTCGGGGCACACGGGGGGGGGGGGGGGGGG
>NNCF01129268.1:79868-115528 GCA_002313205.1 Laupala kohalensis | reverse complement strand
GGGGCACACGGGGGGGGGGGGCGGGGGTACGCGGGGGGTGTTGAGAGAACAGAATAAATGTGGACTATTAATACATGTCGCAAGAAAATCATTGTTTTGACTAATTTACACAGTTGTGAAACTTTAAGAGCAAATACCGCGTCAAAATAAATGTTTTCAAAATATGAGAAAATAATACAACATTTTGGCACAAATGTCAAAATGTACGGACAACTCCGTGAGTTCTCTGCGAGAGGGTAAAGGAGAGAAAAACCTTCGATCAATAATTTAGAGAAGATGTTTCACATTAAAAAAAATACTTTATCTCTACGCTTTCGAACGGATTCTAACAATAAGCTTGAAATATTTAATATGTTTTATGCAATGTTTGTTCTTGACCCTTTACATACACTGTATACAGGAGATTATTGAGGTAAGGTCTGCTGTTGCAATCAAATCACATTTTATATAATTGCGAAAGGTTGGCAAGTAAAATGTGATTTGATTGCAACAGTAGACCTTACCTCAATAATCTCCTCTATACATAATATGTTTTATTTACAACATTATTCCTACGTTTGGAACATAAGGTTTGTTTTGTTTTGTGTTATAACTAAGAATATTATCGGTTGTTCTAATTCATTCCATAAAATCCCCGTTTCTTTCACCAATGTTATTCGATTCAAGTTCTTCAATACGTACAAAGTGATTGTGCAATGAAAAACAAAACTATTCCTAAAGCCTCAGATGTAGAGGAGCGCGAGACGAACGAAGATGAATCATCACACGACACAAGATTAGAGAAAGGAAGGTAACAAGAGAATAGAATAGCAATTCAAGGTTTCCCCCTCCAATGAAAGGGACGGAAACTACAGGACATCGTCTGCGAGTCGCGCCGTCCGCAGACAGACACCACGTGCTTCCACCAACACTACAACACATGTCAAGGACAACGGTACTCCACTACAGGAGCGCAAAAACTTCTTTAGTTGAGGTTAGGGTTCGACATGTACGTAAAACGTCGTCAGTTGGGAAGTACGAGCCCGTCATCAGCGCCTTGAGACGGTGACATTGGAACTAACTCAACTGGTTTAAAAGATCCGATTCCCTCAATCCTACTCGTGTATTGTAACCAAAGAGACACTATATAGTCTCCTTGATTGTAACTGTTTACATTTGTATTTTCCTTACAGTGAAGTTGTACGTTTGGCTATTTTACACGAGTAGGACTGGGGGAATCGCATCTTTTAAACCAGTTGAGTTAGTTCCAATGTCACCGTCTGACAGCGCTGACGACGTTTTTCGTACCCTATCCCCCCTCTCCCAACGCCCTACGTTTCCTTGCTCCTGTTTACTATATAGAATGTAAGAGACGGAACATCAAACAACAACAATATCCTTCTCAATTGTTCTCCATGCAAAGACATTCGTTCTCATAACATTGACAGCGTGCACGAAAGGGTGCAACTTGACTTGGTGAGAGTGCTACTTAGACCGAAATTTTTCTCCCATATTCCCGACACAATCTTAGAAGAACGCTGTGAACGTCGAATGTAACTCTGGTGGCTCAGGTGCTAGCGTTCTTGCTCATCACAAAGTCATCCCGTGTTCGATTCCCGCTGGACCCCAGAATTTTCTTTTTCTTTTTTGTAGATTTTCACAGTAATGGTCCAATTCATATATAGCTGTGACTAGTGAAAAGCAGACCTTCCTTCTTCCTATATCCAGCTCCTCCTAGTATCAATAACTGCAACTATTACTAAATACTTCTTCTACTAACACCTCTACGTGGGCCAAGTTGTTGGTAAACGCAGCTGACTGACAATGACCTATCGCTCCATGTAGATAAGCTTCAATAGCACTAAGCTACATTTCCTTCCCATTTACAGATACAAAAAAAAAAAATTAAACATGGACGTTGCACGATATATTCAGCTTCTTCGAAAGATCTGAATTTACTAGTTAAAGAAACTTTATAAAATTCTTAATAAATTCTTTTTTTCATGCTGAGGAACTGCAACCATCATTATAATAGCGAGCATGTAAGTTTTTTTTTGCGCTACAATCCAACAACAACAACAACAACAACAAAGTAATACAAAAGTCTATTGCCACACGCAATCGCAGATGTACTCGGAGCCATGCTATTCGCAGTGTTTCTTCGTATTACGTTACCAGCAATTTTGCAGAAATTTGAACTTCAATTTGCAGCCAACTTCTCACAAATAGCCGATGTGCCTTGTTTCATTGAGATACACGCGAGTTCTTATATTTGTTTTCTTGTGTATTTGTTTACTCTTCACAATTATTATTATTATTATTATTATAGGATAATAAGGAAGATACAGGTGAATCTCTTCAATCCATTTCTCTAGAGATCTGAGGAGTCTCGGATTAAATCTTTTTTCAGACTAAAGAAGTTTCTTCAAAGTTCAAAACATTTTAATTATTTTATTTACATAAACATATAATCTTTCACAAAAAGAAAATTTAATCGAGGTATGGGAATTACGAACATTGAATGTATCGAAGAATAATTGAAAAAAAAGCAGTTTTTTACTTTAACCTCGTCCAAAATACCGGATTAAAGAGATTTTACTGAAGAGTTTTTCGAGAGTTTACATCACATCAGTTGAGATCACACATTTTTGCGTCATTGAAACGAATGCATCACCAACCACCTCGGTCACCGCGCCGAGGACTTGATCGAGCGAGCAACGGCACCACCCACCCTTATGGCGCGCCCTCGACCGGATGTCATAAGCATTTCGTATTCCGTTGGCGTAATCGAGCAAATGGCGCGATGCGTTCGCTGATGGCGTCGCCTCGCTGCCGCATTCGCTTGGCGCTCGCACAGTAGATGGAAAGGAGCTTCCCTGACCAAGGACGACCGACGTACGAATATTTATTGAACATAGAAAGTCATTGAAAAGTGGAAGATAGGGAATTCAATCATGGTCGGATCTAATTACGAGCCCTAAAACCCTACAAAAAAATAGACCGTAATCAATGGGGGGGGGGGCGCTAACCGGGGATCATTTTTGTTTAAAAATTAAGGTTTTACAACACAAATTTTATAAAAATTACCTTTAAATAAAATGATACACACAAATAACTAACAATCTGAAATCATTAATAACATTTATTTATTAAAGTTATTAACATGATATTACTAATTTTATTAACATTGTATTATTCCATAGAAATCTCTTAAATTGCTGTGAACTTCACCATCAGGTAACAAATTAATCTCGGTCTCGTCTCCCATTTTCATTCAACATATCATAATTAATTGTATTATTAATTTTATTAATCTGGTATAATTAATAACTATAACAATTGTAACTAATAACAATTATTAATCTGGTAACACATATACAAAGTACGCCATTTACCAACTTCAATTACATCTGAACCGATATGAAACGATACTTTATTTTCAAGGGCAGACGAGGAACGCGTGTTGATATGCAGCCCTGGCGATGACTTTGTGCTCCTCAGACACAGGAGCATGATCAAAAATTGTACTTGATAAATAAATAAATAAGTAAAAACAATCTATGTCTTTCACTGTAAAATATTTTAGTTCATAATGCTCTCTAAATGAATGAGATTTATGGTTTTCTAAGGTAAAAGCAACTCGACATAAGTAAACAACTTTATGGCTGACAATAAACGTTAGATAACCGATTAACACAAGTCTTCTTGTACAACAAACATTTGGAAAGCAGTTCCTTCTTAGCAACCTCCTCCGTTCTCCTTAGCAACCGAATACGTCTTTCCTTTATCTGTCTTCATCGTGGCGGCGTTCGGAGGCATCTCTTATCGTTTCATTTGAATGGAGTCTGCAAAGTAGTTCTGACGTCAACACAAAGGACCAAAATCTAACAATAAAATTGTTAATGAGAAACAACTGCCCGTTTCGAAGCGAAGCTAATAAAATCCATTTTAAGACCCATTGTTGAAACGTTATCAAACATGAGCTTGTCTAAAGACTCACAGTACTCAACGTCAAACGTGGAACCATCAGGTGAAAAATGACACGAACCCGCGTTGGCGACTGAAAGACGCAGACAGCACTCACTCACTCGACAGACAATCGAATCCATCCTGGGGCCCGGGATACTCTCCGCTTCTCCTTCGGGTAGTGGTGGGAATGTCATTAAATACTTCTGTTATTCTTAATGTCGAATTTTCACTACACAATTTCACAAATTAAACGTCGTTTCTTGTGGGATCCTTAGTATATAGTATCCCAACCCACTCCCATCTCCTCCGAAGTGGAGGGTATGCTCTCTCATGCAGTGATTGTCCCTCCGGGTACGTGAGGCAGTCTCGACGAACGAAGGGTACAAGAACACACAAATGCAGGGAATAATGACACTAACGTCTCTCACTTCGCCAACCACCTAATAGAAAGCAAACACAGATTCAACATTGAAAAGGATTTTTATATTTCAGAAGTAGAAAATAGATTTTGGCCCTGGATCAAATTAGAAATTTTACATATCTATAGTATGCTAAAAAACAACANGGCCCTGGATCAAATTAGAAATTTTACATATCTATAGTATTCCAAAAAACAACAACATTCCCCTATTACATGAACAAATCCCTGAACTTCATTCCCCTCTTATGAAACTAGCCTTCAAATTTCTTCCTTCTCACTTCTCACCCAAATCACCAGTGCACTGCACCCTCTACTCCAAACAGTTAAAACCCTGAGAAATTCATTCCGTCTTCTGCTGCGAGTTCCTGGAAAATCACCCACCCACCCCCAACGCCAACACTACTCCAACCCTCTTCCACTTTCCATAATAATAATGACCTCCGTTCGGCGCCCTCTGCGCACTCGCCAAAAACATTTTCCCTCAACACTCGGGTACGTAATTTTGTCGATTTGCTCACTCTGTATTTGTTTTCTTCTATTCATTCTTCATTGTTCTTTTCTTTATTTCAATGATTTTTACACTTCTTTCGTTACTGTTTCTACATCTCAATTATTGTATACTTTCATGTTATACTTTTATGTTCCACTTATTGTTATTTTCAGTGTGTGTTACTGACGATGGCTGGTAAGCAGCCGAAAAAGCTTTATAACATTAAAACTATGAGCAACATACAAAGGACGTTTCATTTATCATTGTTTGATTTATCATTGTTGCTGATGATAAAAACCAATAAAAAAAGATCACTACGTATTTTAGGATTTAAAAAAAAATAGAAGTATGAAATCCGCCTCTGCCTTAGACCTCTCTTGATCGGAATTGATGGGATGATTGTCACTTGCTTGCTTCCGGAGAGTAAAATAGTTTATTATCCCCCATGTGTTCATACGCAGTTGGCAATGGCGTTTCTGTCAATGGTTTATTTATTTATTCAATATTTATCGTAGGTACACATGAAATTTTCAGCTCATATAAAAAAGAAAAGAAAAATGATTTGAAAGCTGGAACTTACGCAAGATTTCAAATTACAAAATTAAACAAGACAAGAGACCTTAGGAACAATTCCACTTTAATTTAAGAGCTTTCAAATAAAAATTAGAGAACGAAATAAACTTTTAACATCCACTTAATCGTTAAATGTTACGACGGAGATTCAGTAAATTCTTTCAAAAAGACACGTAACACGTTTTTGGTTGTTGTTTCCTTATAATTTTCAAAGCTCACTAAAATACAACTCAATGCAAATTAAGCAAGACTTACTACGAAACATAATACATTGCACAGAAACTACAAAATGACCAGAAGCAATTGAATATCAGAACTAATATCACGAAAATATATTTTACAACATTTCAGTGACGTCCTTTCAAAATAAGATATATTAGTAACAATAATAAAATGAACGACCAGAAAAATAAAAAATCAACGACGCAACTTGGAAAAGATTAAGGCTGGCGTCACGCGAACAGAGTAAAAGTGTCGCAGTCGGACGTAGAAGCAATTACGCTTCTATAGGGGGACGCAGCAGCAGAGGCGCACGAGTGACCGACCACGAATGTGTTCAGTTCTCGGCGTGCGTCCGACACTTTCTGGCCTGCGACATTCTTCTAGAAACGCGCGACACTTTCGTGGAATAAAAAAATATGGTCGTAATAACTGGCGAAATAGTCACGAATTTTAATGATTTCAAGGGTTCTGAATCTGAAATTATTTTTTTGTATACAATTGGGGCAATGTGGTAAAAAAAAATGGCTTTGAAACCGAAAATGTCCAAACTCATTTTTTAAGAATATTTTTTCGTTCAATTCGCGATTGTTGAGTCATTTCTGGATATTTCGCTTCTAAATCTTAACAGTATTGTTTTCAACTAATGTTTGTGAAAGGGACATGAGTTAGAAAGTTGTAACTTATTTCCCAACTGAGTGATAATTTATTAAACATTTCGTGTGTGATTTTACGAGTTGGTGAATTGAATTGAAAGAGTTGAACGAAGAAGTTTGGAGTTTTGAGATTTTTACCTACGTCACATTAAAGCATAAGACTTAAGGACATTTCTCACCAAGTTGTCGCTCATAATATGCAATAGCAAAAATATTATAGAATTTTAAAGAGCACCGTCCTCCTCTAGTGGCGCGAGCGAGGCAGATTTCAGCTCAACAGGACCAACGTTGAGTATTATTTACGTACTTCAGAATTTATATTTATTATCAATTATGTGTGATGAATATTTTATTAAAATTTTCTACAACGCAATATAAAATTGGACCATATTTACAATTAAAATCTAAATCAACACGCTTTTTAATCAATTTAATTATTTTGGAATTTCTAGCACATTCAAGTACGTTGCAATATTTTAAAATCGATTGTTGATTCGAAATGAAAAATTGCACAGAATATTGGCTCACTAGGCTCCCTCTGCAAATACCCAATTAGTGGAGGAAAAGGGCTCTAGGAAAAGGGCATTGCACTCCGGGTCGCAACGGAAAAGTGAAAGTCAAGAGCGACACAGTTTATATTGTAGAGTGGTTAGTTTTCTTCACTTACACAAGTCGAAATATTTCACTGAAAAAGGTTCGAAAATTTCATATTGAGAGATAAATGTTGATCAACGAAATTCAAAAACCGTCCACTTTATGGAAGAATTTCAGCTACAAGAAGAAATCAAAAATATATTCATTGTTGTTGGAGATTGTGCTCAGAACATTATCGAAATCGACAGCAGAGAAAAGCGGTGACCCCGGCCGTGTCGCCTCTGCGCACGCGTCGTATTGTGCGTCTAAAGAAACGGAGGACGACAATCTGTCATCCGTGTGTCCTCTCAAGAGCGCGCGTTGACACTTTTACTCTGTTCGTGTGACGCCAGAATCTTACAGGTGAATCTTACAACCCTATTTCTAGCATTAAACTTTCAATTAATCTTCAGGATAGGAATTGTGATCTGCTGATATAATTCAGGTGGTCGCAAAGTATCGAACAGATAACAGTGAACCATCGTAACAACATTTTTGCAAGAAGGTGAAACGTTTCGCGATATTTCTTGTATTTCCACTACGTTACGTCACTTCCACGGGGCATAACAAAGGAAGTGATTTATGTAAATATCTCTACATGCGCTGAATAAGCAAAAAAAAGTCGAAATCAGTCAAATAATGTATTTATTTATTTCACTATTTTCCATCAGATAGAGAAGAGGAGAATATCGGATTCGGCAAAATACAAAGAGGATAAACAAGTAAGAAACCTAACTCATAATATATAAAGCAATTCTTTTTTCTGGTTAGTCCACGACATTACTTGACTATTCCCGAAACAAGAATGTTTCGTTAAAACATTGAAACCACTCAAAAAACCCATGTCCACCTTCAATTTCACTTTATTTATTTAAGCCTTTTGTATATATATCCATCCTTTTGGAGAGGAGGTTCAGACCATGAAGCCTACTCTTCCACCTAACCGTTGGACTTAGGTAAGGAAATTGGGAAGGAGAGATGTTGGGTTGCCGGGGAACTTATGGTACCGAACCGACATTTGTCTGCTGGAGTACGTGAGGGAAACCCCAGTTGAAAACCTCACCTAGTCCGGCCGAGGGAGCAGGATATTGAACCCACACTCTCTACCGCTCACCCAATGGGATCGTGGAAGCGACGACGCTTCTTCCACTCGAGCACCGCTGTCGTAATGCCCCAGTCCCATCATCTCATATTCGCTTCCATACACGTACAGCCCGTACCCTTCGCGAGCAGTTTCGCTTCTCTTCCACTCAGCCACTTCCGGAGAAGAGGGAGGGAGGGAGGAAGGATATTGCAGTGCGACTGACTCACCAGCTGCCAGATATCGAAAGGAGTTCGATGTGACTACCAGGAAAATGTGAGGTTATGTTGGGGAAACATCATGTGCAAATTGCTTCCTACTGTCGCATCTATTTCTGAAAGCAAAGGCACGTTTTGGGAGAGACATCGAAGAAAGAAAGAAAAATCAGATGGGAAGTACGAACCCGTCGTCAGCGTCGTGAGACACTAACTGCAACACTAATTCGACTGGTTCAAAGGATTCCATTCCCTCAATCCCACACATGCATTGTAACCAAGGAGGCTATGTACTCTCCTTGATTGTAACACTTTACATTTACATTTCAAGTTTAACCACTTGGCGGTGAAAGAGACATACGTTTGGCCATTTTACACGTGAAAGATTGAGGGAATCGGATCTATTCAACCAGTTGCATCAGTTCCAATGACGACGGGTTCGTACATAAGTTTCTGCTCCTTGGATACAGTCTCCTTGGCATTAGCATTGTCATGACATCGTGACTTATCAGTTGTCATCTGCCACGTTCCAGATTCGATATTGAAACTGCGAGATGTTTCTCCCAACCGCGAACGAAAGAAACTTCTCCAAAAGTCCCTCCGTGTCTCAGAAGATAATCCGCGGACTTCTTTTATGTTTCTCGTCGAGCGCATCTGTCCCCGACTGCGGAGAAAACAAGTTGCGAAAAGAAGAAGAAGAACAGAAAGAAGGAAAACAAATCTCAGCCAACACCCTAGTAGCAAAAAATTAGGGAACACAATGTCGTGAAAAATGTAGATAAGAATATTAAGGGACACCACTTCATCAAAACTTAGTCACACAGTATCCACTCGAATCCAGAAACTAGACAAACACTGGATATTTGAAAATCACACTATCAAAAGCAACTTTANTTTCCTTCATATACATAAAAATAATGTACAATATCTAGTAATCATTACGTAACACAAGGTCGCAGTGAATATTTCCAACACGTAGAGAATAGCTAGAGTTCACTAGTCCACAGCGTGACTGATGTAATCTAACATATTAATCGTTTTATTACACGAACCACTTATATGCACTTAAATGAAACTTGCATTACACGCTGAATACTTATTTTCTAACTCCAGTCCTCTACATTGCGCGAAATCTTTTTAAAGCGCATCGAAAATACACGAAGCGGCGCTACGCCATGGAAGAAAAGTTCGCGCGTAAACAAGCGATATTATTCACGGAGTTTCTATATTTTTACAATGACTTTATAGCTCATAGAATACAAAGGAATCATGTGTGAAGGTTCCTCGATTAATGAAGTAATAAAGCAATAAAATCAAAATTAAATGCGGGAAGAATCCTGCATTCAAATTAATTAATATGACGAATTAACGTAATTTCGGCAGGTAATGTGATCGGCAGGTATTCTAGGCATCTCCAGAAATTATGTTAGCTTTTGCTACCAGGGCTCAGGAGAGAAAACAAGTTCGTGGAGGGAAATATACTTCCTTGAGGTTGGTGGCCATGCGGCGAAAGCATCAGCTATGCGAAGGTCAAACTCTTTCTTTCCGCTGCTGGCTGCTGCATACGAAAACGAAAGGAGGAAGAAGCATAAAAGGTTCACTCATCCTTCCTTTCTCTCTCCAGAGATCATGAGACAAGGAAATCGGTACGTCACCTGGCAAATAGTCTTCGTCTTTGTATCTATCAGTTAACAATATTCAGTCACTACCTTGATTCGCGGACGACGAACGCAGCATTTCGTGCTTTACGCGCCAATCGGTAGGAATATTTCAATTCTTATTTAGTTGCTCTATCACTCTGAGAAGCTCCGAAAAGAGACATTAACACACTTTATAAATAAATGAACAAGATAAGATTTAAGTAATGAACAGTTTTTATATATTTTACACAAACAATTCTCCACTTTCTTCACTTGAGTTTTACCGATTTATCAACAATAATCGATTCTTGTGAGGAGACACGAATTAGTCATATTTTTGGAAGACAAATTTTCATTTTTTTATTTATGCATTAAAAATGTATTAATGTCTTCCAATGGAGGTCTCCCATAAAAGGACCCCAGTTCTCAGGTATCGTGGCGCACTGTCCTCGACGGTATCAAAGAAACTATATTCAGTGTGTTTCACAAATCAGGGATAATTCCAATAAAACAGAAGTAATTCATAAATTTAAAAAATTAAAAATAATATTTAATAATACGTTAATATCTTTATAGTTTAATGTTATTACGATCAATTGGAGCATCAATGCACCGTACGATAGAATTAGTTTAAAACTTTTAAATGGGCGAAGTATTGAAATAAAATACCTTGCAAATATGAAATCTTTGTGGTAAAGCAATCTTTTGTCACCAGTTTTTACAAACATGAGACAAAAGAAGAATTATTGACGTATTCATTCGAGGATTAAAAATACTAATAATCGTTAACAACAGTTTCAATTGACTCTAGCAAAAAAAAAAAAAAAAGCAGAAAACCAAACCAATAATTTGAAGTGATATCCCACACGGTATTTCTCATGTTTACTACACGAGGCTCACAGGTGGTCAGCTGCAAGTCTGTACATTGTACGTTTTAATAAGCCAACGCAAACACGGGCGGTGTAATAGGAAATATATCGCTCGGTGCTCAGGAAACGTGCCCCGAAGAGACCCGACGTTAATTGTAAACATTATTACACTTGTCGACCCATGTGGAACTTTCGCGTTGCTCGTGAAGAGAAAAAGGGCAGGGTGTACATGATAACCGGCGAAATATGTGGAGTATTGGCACTACATACAGACTGTGAATAAACTAAACTACAGTTCAAAGTAAAATTTCATAAAAGAAACTCGACGATTGCGTAATTCGTAATTTATTAGAAAAAATTATTTCGACAAATTTTTATTGAATATCACGTCATTAGTTCACTTCTTCCATCGTCAGGGGTATAAAAAATGTGTTAGTTCTATCATCGCAACAGAAACAAAGAAAAATTAACTACATACATCGTTCAAATAAAACAATTCCATACAAAATAAATAATATGAAAACACAAACCGCCAAAGTAGAGATTCAAAATAAACAATTATGAATTTTTGATAAATTGTTAGCGTCAGTGTGAGTTTCCTATATTTGATGTGTAACACATTTGTCGTCGTTTGGCATCCAACAATCTAACATTGAGGCGTCTTTGTTACGTTCACTCTTTTGTTCCAATGGGAAAAAAGCAAAAGAAATTTCGTCTATTGCGTCTTTCCCCTTAATTACAAAAAGCGTATTAGATTTTTTTCCATCCTTTTAATCACCAATCATATGTTTTCCTGGAGAAAAAATCTAGTTAAAATAGGGGATATTATTCTATGGTACGGAAATACTACAAAATATTTATTACTTATCTCTTCATGAGACTTTCTGTATTCATCTCATTATAAAACTTTGTTGATACATAAAAAGATCGAAATAAAATACTTCTATCGTTTTTTTTTTCATTTCCATTCGAAACTAGAGACATTTCAAAACAGTATTATTTCGCATGATGTTAGAATTTAAAAAAGTGGTCTCCTAACCGAACGTCTTTTGTCATTCTTCAGAAAAAGAACAAGAACAGGCACATAAAAGCGAAAAAGATTTTTTCACAAACAAATCGTTTCCAGTGGTTTCGATAAAAAAAAACCCTAATTTTGATGCAGAATCAAACGGGTACAACAAGTTTTGAAAATGAGCTCATTTTAATGTGAATTTCGAACTTATGGCAACCACTCTTTCATCTGTATTCCAAGACACTATAGCCCCACGGGTGGCGTACGTTGTAGTGTTGTAGCTTTTCACAGTAATCTCTCAGTTCATATAGCTGCGACTACTGAAAAGCGAACCCTTCTTTCCTCTATCCATCTCCTCCTAGTGTCAATAACTCCAACTATTATTAACTACTTTTACTAACCCCTTCATTTGGGCCCAGTTATTACTATCCGGTCCATCTACTAACAATAACGTACCACCCAATTCCTACCTCCTATCGCTCCATGTAGATAAGCTTCAATAGCACTAAGCTTCATTTCCTGCCATTTACATTAAATACTACAATTGTCCCAGTCCATCCAGAAGCACGAAAGCAGAACGTGAGTGCAGGAATACCAACGCAACGGAGCGCCGCGCGGTCAAAACATCCGCCGGAGATAGCGAACAACGTCGCCTGTCACGGGCGGCGCCCTCTGCACTCGTGTCGGTCGAAACGGTTGGGGCACGTGGTATTCGCGTTCATCCAGTTAGTCGAAAGAAATATACTCCGTACACGTAATAACAATAATTCATTAGTCTGCTAGTGAGCAGATAGAAGTGAATACCAAAATGTGAGGACGTCACTACACAAATGCGTAACGCGAAAATGCGTCTGTCGTGATGAAACTTGGCAAAAGGATATAATTACGATGTTTAGGATGACTTTTATTTTTAATATGTGTGAATTTTTATAATAATTTTGACCATAAATGTGGATGAAATGGGGGGGGGCGAGGGAAAAGGAGAGGTATATTCGCTTACGCCGCCTAAACGGTTAGAGTTAACGTATAGCGATATCGTTCTCCTTGAAGGAGTTCTACAAAAAAAGGTGCGAGACAGCGCATGTGTCTATCTACGAAGGTTTACCCACATCATCGAAAAAAAGGTTATTAAAAATAGGAGCGTTAAAATACTTCAATTTAAGGAGGAAAAAAAATCAATTCTCGTAAAATTTAGTGTTTTGTTTCGTGCATTTAACGAAGATTATCTTAAAATGTAAACTAATAGTTCAGATTTTAAAAGCGTTTTAATGAAACGGTGCAGCCACACTGCCGCCGTTGTGTCTTTTGCCTCGGAAACGAAAATTCTACCATCCCGGTTCCCAGCGAGTGAATCGGTTCGTCGGGCAACGCGGGGTAACCAGTTAGTAGTTATATATAATACAACAATAATGAAGAACAAAATTAATTACATTTCTATCTATCCGCTAATAATAATAATCATCGAGTACAAATAATATCCAGGAAGTCGCTTGACTCGTTTGAAATACACAAGAGACGCGGAAGCGGTCGAGCGCAAAAGGGTTTTGTATGTGATTTGTGATTTGTGCCTCATCATCTCACCATCAAAGGAATCTCACCTAATGAAATACCTTTTTTTGTCTCAGATGTGTCCTACGGTGATCCATAGATAAAAATACTACTCAGAAATTTAGTTCACGTGAGAGAAAACGTCCGTCACTTTTGTGACTTTAAAGGCAGGTTTTTCTTGAAAATAAGTGTTTTCTCCAAAAGACGCAATTTATATATTTAACTTAAATGGCTGCAAAGGTTCGAAATTCTTGAAGTCGANTTTTATTTATTTATTTATTTATTTATGCTGATTTAATTCTATCTACATTTTATTTCTTTGTCGTAAATTTCTCCAAATACGACGAGGAAGTTTAAATAAATGTAAACAAAAACCGAATTTGATCAAATTACAGAACAATTAACGAACGATTTTTACGACAAACTTCAATAATTGTGGAAATTATTTCACAGCAAAAACACAACAAAAAAAACATAAATAAATATTGTAACATCTTAAAGCAGCAACACAGAAGCTAATCACAGAGAGTGATACGCAAATGCGTCCTCTACAAGTTTCGAATCACACAAACGAAATATCAAAGAGATGCGTCCACGATTTCAAAATTATTTCACTTTTCATCTTTTCGTTTCCGACACAAAAACTTAAATCTAAAAGAAGCGCTACATTCCTCATTTATTTGAAATCGATTTATCTTCACGTCTTGATTCAAGTTTTTTTTTTTTTTTTTTGTAAATGGAAGGAATTGTAGCCAAGTGCTATTGAAGCTTATCTTCACGGAGGGTTAGGAAGTGGGTGGAAGGGCTATATTTAGTAAGAGGTTCACCAACAACTAGGCCCACGTGGAGGGGTTAGTAGAAGTAGTTACTAATAGTTAAAAAGTTATTGATTCTAGGAAGAGGTGGATAGAGGAAGGAAGGTATCACAGCTGCGACATTAATATGAAAAGCTAAAAAAGCCCCATCGGTAATCGAACCGGGATTACTGAGCGATGAGCGACAACACTACCACCTCAGCCACCAGTGAGGCTTCAAGACAATTGAATATCTGGTGAGTAATAAACAAAATTCGTAGAGAAATATACCTCTGGTGCCCCGTTGTTTATCATACATCCGTGTCTGTTTGTTACTTAATCACAACTAAACCACAGAAGCGATAGTTAGTTGAAATTTAGCTATTTTAGGACATAAATAAGATGTCCAGGATGAACATATGTTAACTTTTATTTTTTAAATGCGTAAAAACGAAGGTAGAAAATGATTTTGATCTTAAACGTCGATTAAATCGTGAAAGAAGAGAGAGATATTTGTTTACCCCACCTGAACAAATAGAGATAGGTGACAGCCATGAATGGGAATATAGTGTTTTGCCTGAAAGCGTTCTACAAAAAAGTCCTCGACAGCGAATGTCTATCTACAAAGATTTTTACCTACATTATTGAAACAACGTTATTAAAAATAGGTGTGTTAAAAAAACAAATTTAAGAGCATAATTTAGGAACGAAAAAATCAAACAACAAATTTAATATTTTTTTGGTTTGGTGCATTTAACAAAAACTCAAAAAAAAATCTTTAAATCGTAAAATTTAGAGGCGTGGTTTAGATTTTAAAAGCGAGTTATTGAAATGATGCAGCCGCATCGGCGCAGTTGTGTCTTTTGCCTCGGAAACGAAAATTCCACCTCCGTTGGGTTCTTTGGTCTCAAAAGTAAAAAATAAATAATTCCGGGCAATGCCGGGTACTCACTTGGTAGAGAAATAGGTTAAATTGCACGGGTTGGCCTGTGTTTATTCAATTTTCGTTTGCAATGAAGGACAACCATAGCAAGGGCACCCGGCTCGAGACATCTTTACTTCCCGAAGAAAAAAACAAAGAAAATTTTCGTAATGCAATCTAAAACACACGACTACTTTGGAGTTTACCAACTAGTTAAATATACGTTGCTAATTTTTTTCAACAATCGACATCTTATTCAGCAATATTAGATTACATATTTGCTGAATAAGGTATCTTATTGCTATAAGGTTAGATTACATAACCTTGAGACAACAAAAACTAAAAAAAAAACACGCATGCTAAACGTGAGATGAGTTATACACAGAGCTTAGGTGTTATGAATATTGTGTCAACACTACATTCACCGGCGCTGATAACTTCGTCCGCTGACGTGACTCGACAGAAGCTGATAAACGAAGCATGTAAACTTAAGTCGCACAAACAATACAGAGTCGTGTCGATACGAAAGATCGGAGACAAAGGATGTTTTACGAGTTAATAAAAAAGCAGTTGCATCAAAAACAATTTCAAACTGCTTACGACCACGTGGGGGGGCAATACAATAAGTTACTCTCCGGAAACAAGCAAGGGACCATCCCATCAATTCCGATCAAGGACCCGTGGGCAGTGGCGGATGTGATATTTATAAAATACATCATTTAATAAATATGTGCCGCTATCCATTTATTATTCCAAAGTAAATTGTAGATATTTGTACAGTAAAAAATTCGAATTTAATATAACTAAGGTATTAATGACATTCCCGCTAAAGGAAAATCCTCCACTACGTGCAGGAAAAAACCGGAGAAAAGCCCGGGCCGGGTTTTACACAGATAACGCAGTACACAAAGGAGCAAACTCAACAGGCATGAAAAAAAATGAATTTAAATCAATATCTAGAGTACAACAACAATGAGGTGATCAAGTATAAGAGATATTAACATCACCCACATCATCCGAACGATATTTATTAGGAAATTGAAACTCTCATTAACTTATTTTATTAAAATCTGTACATTCTTTCGCATTACAGAAACAATAGTAATGGCTTTTGGAAGTAAGGCGTCAGTAACCTCTGTCTTCTCAACACTATTTTGTGACCAATTTCTTCAACTCTCTCTCGTGCCGTGCAAAGCACAATTGCACAAACGATCCAGAGAATAATAGAACAACAACATGAGCGTATTAGAAACAAGTGCTTNATGGCTTTTGGAAGTAAGGCGTCAGTAACCTCTGTCTTCTCAACACTATTTTGTGACCAATTTCTTCAACTCTCTCTCGTGCCGTGCACAATTGCACAATTGCACAAACGATCCAGAGAATAATAGAACAACAACATGAGCGTATTAGAAACAAGTGCTTTTCTGCGATTCGTGACCACAAAAGATCGCGTTGCTTGAGTGATTTTATATCTAAGTAAATATTGTTTCACTCCTTGTTAACTTTAATAGTTGTTTCGTTGAAGCTTCTTATTAGCATCGTAACCCATTATGTGCAGCATTTGCTCTTTTTGCCAGAAATAAGACACCATTGCATGAATAATGCTCAACTCGCACGACGGCGAATGTCAAATTACTCATCCAGGAAACAGAAGAGTATTTGGAAAGAAATGCCGCGCGCAACTCACATTTACGTTTCCTGAGGAAATAATTGAATTAGTTCTAATCACTGATCTTTCACGGTACGATTTGTCTACTCTACATTCTACATTTTTGACGTTTATCAATGTACGAGGTGGATCATAGACAAAAATTATATTTTTAAATTTTACAATTCGCTACATAGAATTTTTTTAATAATTCAATTGCACAACACTTAAATCACTTAAAAGACTTTATTGTCTTTATTTTTATTATTATATGTTTCCACAACGTACTGTTATTTAGCAAATACCTAAAACAACAACATTTAATCGCAACAACCGTCTTTGTCTCGATGTACAACTCCTTTTCATATTTACTTACGTTCGACCAAAATAAATTATAGATAATAAAATTCCAAATTAATTGTAAAATAGGAAGGAATTTAAAAAATCGAGGAAATAAAAACACAAAATTCAAATACAAATTCATCCCGAGCAATCGCAATGCAACTCAAACAGCTCCAATCCCACCTCATCAGCACATGCGGTCCGCGTACTACAAGTTCCAGCGGTAAGTAAGCCGTGTCAGCCGTGTCAGCGTAGGAGAGCGTACGTCTCCGCTGTTGCACAGCGCGCATAATGTATCCGCCGGCAGCAAAGCAAGGGCGGTGTGCAAAAGTGCACACAAGCACACGAGCTCATTCATTACGCATATGGCGGCAGGCAGAAAGCGCTCGACGATGAACTACACGGCAGACGCAATGCAAGGTATTCTGCTTCGAAATACTTTCAAAACAAGATGACTGTCATCACAACAAAATCGCGTAATGTTTAATTATAAATAAATTTATAGTAAAAAAAGCAGTTACAAACTACGCATGACCACGAGGAGGACAATAAACTAATTTACTCTCCGGAAGCAAACGAGGAACCATCCCATCAATTCCGATCAAGGGCCCTAAGGCAGAGGCGGATTGAAAAATTCCAACACTTTTCTCCTTAGATAAGAATCCAAAGTTATCTACGTGTCGCAATAGCAACAAATTTGTATTTACTAAAACACAAACAAATTACTTCACCAGCACGTATTATTATAAACTATAGATTATTCGGAAAATATTATTTATAAGTCGTAACTATTAATTCGAGATTCATTATTTAAATAGATGCTGTTATGTTATTGGACCCTACGTTGCTGTTGGGATGACATGGTGTTGGGATGACGTTACTTCATTTGTGTTTCACTAAGCTCTGATCGTTATGAGAATGTTGCCAAAGTAAAGAAAATAATAATTTAAAAAATTGGTCTAAACGCAAGATTTTCGTCTTTGTAAGACAAAATGGCTGCCTTTAAATGAACAACCTACATGACGAAATATATTTTTTGCAAAATATTTCACATAGGAATTACATTACGTTTTTTTTTACTTTTTCTGTTGTTGAGTAAAAAAATTCAACCATAAAATTACATTTCGATAATAAATCTGTATAGCATAAACGAGCTTCTTCTTTAAAATGATTTTTCTATTTTTTTAATATCCCGAACTGAGCGAAATCAAGATTTTAAAAAATAAAGTAAATTAAGACATATGAAGTATGTTATACAAATTCTAAAAGTTTACCGAAACAAAACAAAAAAAATTGTACGTAACAGAATCATGATAACTTCGTTCAGTACCATCTCCGGAAAATAATTTTACCCAAAAATTCTACTGAAATTCAAAATTTGCAATGCACCCGTATATCGCATTTCAAACAATACATCGCTCATCGCATGGAGAAATCAATTTGTTGCTACTGTATTCATATTATGACACGTAGATTTTTATTTAAAACTATTGACAAGATAACTAGTTAAAGCAAGAGCCTACGTGGAGAAAAAATAGAAAACATAGAGGAGAAAGACGAAAAAATAGATCTCGTCTAGTTCCTTGATATGCCAATCGCCATCGTAAATTATTATTATTATTATTAAAGTGTTTTATTTTCTATCTACGTAAGAGCTAAATTATAAATACGCGACGCGGAAATAATATGAAATAAAAAATACATTAACTTCCAATGAGATTTACGATACACACGACTGGTGTAATCTGATCTGTTCACTGATGTTATGGCTTTACTCCTGTTCTACCAATCACGCTCTAAACAGGAAATATAACCCGGTCTCAGCGGATACACTATTATTATTTAGTTAATCAGAATTACGCTAAATTATAAATTACTTTCCATAGGGAATTATCTTAATTTTGACGTAATTTCTAGTTGATGCGATGCACGCAAAACCCACTATGCGTGTGGATTTTATGTTCATTGCTTCAAATAATGCACTTTTGCAGATCAACAACCTTCACACAAAAGTCGCTGATCATTAATTATTCAAAGCTCACAAAATGAAATAATTATGAGCATTTTATTGAATCCGTACGCTACATCTGGAACAAATGACGAGATCATTTGCTTAATTTCACAATTCACTGCATTTAAAAATAAAACGTACGCACTTTTCAATAATTTTCGCTTCCGAATGATGAATTAGACGCTCTGCATGTCACAAGAGTATTACTGGACCTCTTCAGGTTGTTGACAACAAACTTTGTTCTAAGCATAAAATCTAAGTTTGAAACGAGAAACGAAAATAATGAGTCGGTTTCTTAGGAATTGAAATCAAAAGTAACGAGCCCGTATTTTCTTAATTTGTAAGACGTGATACTCTCTTCGCAGATAATAACTGTATGAAGTATCAAAATAGTGGGGCATCTTAAAGATTATCCTATAACGTTCTCAAACTTAATACGACTAAGCAACAAGTATTCCGACACATAGTCAAGTGAACAATTTTAAAACTATGGAAATACGAATCTACGAAATGACATCTTGTAAGAAAGGAAGTTCTCTTCCCTAAATTCGCCTTGTGAAGAAGATACCGAACTGTTTAGACTCGGTTGCGGATAGGTCACTTCAACCGCAGTCACATCCACTAGATGAAGAAGATATTTCTAATGTACATGAAACACCCAATGGGTGACAGAAGGTGCTACGACTTTGTAAATCGTCATTAATGATTCATTAACTTGTTTTTTCTTTCAATATGTATTTTGTTTTTATGTTCGTTGTTAGTAATTTCTTCCCATTCAATGCAACAATTAATTTACCCATATAACTGTAATGTTTGTTGTGATCGCTGATGACCTGACGTATTAAAAAGCAACCTAAAATAAATAAATAAATAAATTTAAAAAAAGTATTTCGCGAAAGTAATTTAATAAATGATAAAAACTTGTAATATCTACATTCTTACGTAATATTTCGAAATATCACCCAATGATGCATTGATTATCGCGCTCGGCGTATCTGACGTATCATTTTCATCACCAGCTCCTTTCTTACGATCGGATTTTACGTAATCTACAGCGGGATGGCGGAGTGCATCCTGTTTTGACGTTCGCGTTCCGCTACTCACTTGTCGGTCCACGGAAGAAAAAGAAGAAGAAGAAGCAGAGACCCGGAAATTAAAAAAAAACACGCGCGAGGGAAGGAAGAAGAAGAATAAACAGTAACAAGCGAAATGTATGAGAAATGGAAATGTGGTTACCGCGCACCCGAAATGGTTTCTTCGTCGTAGCGTAAAAAGGGACTGTAAGGGTTGAAGCACGAGTTCTCAGTTCTTGAACACACACACAAAAAAAGGTAACCCATACAATGAATATTCGGATTTACCATTATACCATTTTCTACACAACATATACATCTCGTTCCTGAATACTTAGAGACTATTCAGCAACATACTCGCGTATCATGTCCTTTTAAAGTATTCACTTAGAGAAATAGGTATTCGAACACCACAAACCGTTTCCACACACTGAAATAAAACAGATTCAGAATGCAAGAGAATAATTGAATACTAAACATTTCCTGTTTATCGAAGAAAAAAAAAAGTTTTTTTGGAAACGACAATAAATATATCGCAATATTAAAATACACTAGTCTCTGTAGCAGAGTAAAATTATTATAAATATAACTCTATTAAATGCTTCATAAAACACACGTTACAGGTTGAATGCGTTGATACGTGTAGAAGTACGACCAACGAACGAACCGAATACCAAGCAGAAACTGTCATCTCGAAAGAACCACACTCCTCGAATATCAGTTTATTAAACTCGGTCAGGGAATCACGAAAACGCGATCTGAAATTGTTCCGTCCTCAGACGAGAATGTTTCCATTGACAGAGAGACACCGCGCGCGGCCAATGCAACTAGAAAAATCTGCATCCAAACAACAGGATGTTCAAGAAAGACAACAACAACAACAAATCCCAACGAGACGAGTCGAGTGCTTTCACCAAAATTGCGAAATACTTTTAACAAATTTCCTCAAAAGTTCCTGTAGATAATAAAAAGTCTGTTAAGGCCAAAACGTCGCAACAAAATAATGCAATGTACGATAATCCAAGTAAACATTGTAACTGTACGATAATCCAAGAACTATATATATTTTTTGTATTTCTGCGCACAGTAAAATAAGTTTAAGCTTTTGTAGTTTTCCTGTGAAGTGTACATGATTGCTCTCAGCAACTCTGTTTTGGTTTTATTTTTTTATACTTATTAATTTCTTTTATTTACGTTATAGCAATTACTTTTACGCTAAGGGTATAGGAGGAGTAATGACATGTGTGTTTGTACGTATCAGTGTGTTTCTGTAACTGTTTGTAAGCGAAAATGTGTCTGTGTGTGAGTATGATGTGAATATACGCACATATGAGCCTCATGTAGATATTTAATGTCTTAAATCAAATTTCTTTCTCGTTGTAACCATGTGTAATAATTTTCAAAGCATTTTATTCCGTTTGTGTCTATTTTACAGATGTTTTTATAGATACTGATGATTTGTTTTTTAATTTCGTATTATTGTATTATGTATGTATTCTTTTCTAACAGCCACCGAGCATTGCTCACTAGCAGACTAATAAATAATAATAATAATAAGAAGAAGAAGAAGAAGAAGAAGAAGAAGAGGAAAGAGTTCTCTTTCTCTTTACGCATAATATTCGTTTCCGAGCACTGAACTCAAGTTGCGCAACATGAGCTCATCAGCAGGCGAAACCGACACACGACAGAACGGGGTCCCTGTCACTTCAGCGTCTACGTTCAAGAAAACGCACTTTTTCACTTTCCCACCCATCGTGCAAGTGTCGCTATCAATCCAAAATGTGCGGCACATGGTAGGTAAGATATCATTACTCCGTAATTATGAATACATAAATCAATTTATTGTCAAAAAAGCAGTTACAAACTGCGCAGGATCGTGTGAAGAACAATGAACTAATTTACTCTCCGGAAGCAAGCAAGGGACCATCTCATCAATTCCGCCCTAAGGCAGAGGCGGAATTAACATTTCAACATACTCCAAGACAAAAATAAAAAAATAGCTACGTGTTATTTGTACTAAGTAAAAGACAGAAAAGTTTCTTCACAAGTACGCATTAATATGAACTACAGATTCGGAAAATATTGTTGAAAAATCGTAACTATTAAATAACACTAAATTCAATATTATTACAACTGACCGCCGTCCCTACGCAAGAGCAAAGTCAGTATTTCAAAATCCGTCTCTACCCGAAAGAAAACAGGAGAACAAACAGGAACCGGATTTTTTATTAAATTAAATAGTTCAATTGAGACAGTTCATTAATGTTAAATAAAGTTAAATTTAATAATATATTTCGGATTTCCGTTCGAGTAAAGCGACACTGAATTTTGCGGAATTCACATCGGTGTCAACAAAACACTCCATTAAGACAATCATTATTTGTACCATTTCATCTATTTTAAAAATTAAAGGGGGGATTTCTTGACTTTTCTTCGATACCTCACTCGGAAGTTTGATATCATTAATAATAACTCGCGAGCAAGGAACTAAGTTTAATGGAAGATCAAACGAAATTTGGAAACCAGTGGAATGCATCAAAATTCAATTCGATCACCAACGACAGCACATTTCGTCAATGGACCCGTCGGACTCGGCAATAGCAGCCAAAAAACCCTCTTTGAAAGATATTCTTCCTTCACAAATTGAGATAACGATCCTTTTGACGTTGAAGTCACAATACACGCGGTAGATACGCGTAGGCGGGAACACAGGCGAAAACGCTACACGGACCCGAAACATCTCAAAGCACGTACCATCGCTTATGCACAGAGTTTGCAAGAGACGAGAAGTATCCGATTACTCATGTCATTCAAAAAAAGAAATGATTTCTACTAGGACCCTGATTCAAAAAAAACAAAAAAAACGAAAATGAAAGAAAAAACAACTCACAATTCACATAAACGAAAAAGAGAGATTACCTTAATATTCTGTCATAAAAGAAATCGTACCTCTGATCCCCCCCACGGATTTTTCGATTTTTAATTCTTACTTTTGTTATCGCCTACAATCGATTTTAGCGCCGAACTTGATAGTCTCTTGTCAAGAGAAATGACGAGTCCCGTCGGTAAAAATACGAAAAATAAAAAGGAGATTTTGCGTCGAGAAATAGAAACAGAACAGAAAAATAAAATAAAATCAACTAAATGAAATCACAATTACTTCCTTCCGTAGAAAGAAACTCGAAGGATTTATTTATTTCTTAATTTCTTTCCGAGATTGAAACAAAGGCAAAGACAGATAATTGAACTCGGAAAGAGATTTTGATCTTCAGATTTCAATTTCTCTGGAAAATAGAAGACGCTAGTCTCGCGTGGAGAGTATGATACGTAGAATGAAGCATAATCGTAATATGACAGAGTCCTTTGTTCAAATCAGTCACACACCGAACAATTCGTACATATTTTACTGACGAAAAAAAAAAATCTCATTAATGAACTAGTAAACAACGAGACAATGAGATGAATTTCGGGGAATGCTAAGTAGCGACGCTACGAAACAGCTGGTGACAGAATGCGAAATACGTCGAAGGTAATGTTGGTAATAATTTCATGTAATCGATCTAACTTAATTAATATTGGTACCATTCCAAGAACAATAAGGACTATGGGAAAATATTAATTGCTTAATACGTCACCTCTATCTCATTATCAATCAACGTATGCTCGAAATTGTAAGTACGATAAAATCGAAAAGTTACCAAATTACATTAAATACAAAGTTCTGGACGATGTAAGAGATAATTAAAATATTGACGGAGTTTTAATTGGGATAATTACGTCGTGAAATCGACAACTGTCAAAGGTTCCCGAGGATGTATTCATTACGTGCAATACACGTCAGAATTGTCGTCGTGATAAATGTGACAAAACGTGATAAATGTAGGGGTATTGTAAAGTCGTGGGATGCATTCAGTCAACGCAGTGAGAAGAAGGCGCGCGGAGCAGCCAGGCAGGCAACGACCGGCGCAGCCAGAGGTCGACCGCGTCTTTACGTCCGAACAAAGAACGAACTCTCGCTTCCTTCCTCTGTCTGAACCGAGTTCGCCTCGTCGGGGCCTCCCGCGCAGCGCAACGAGAACAGAGTTCCCGAGACGGAGAGGAAAAGCCAGAGAAGTTGGCCCCTCGCCGGCGAGGCGGTATGTCTCCCCACGACTACACAGACTCACTCCTTCTAACGTCCATCTCACTTCGATATAAGTTAGGCACCTACCTTGTAGTCGCCATCCAGAATCCAAAAGCGGGTAAATCTCCGTGGATGCGTGGATTCTCTTCCGGGATTAAAACAAAACCCGAAATAACAACAAACTCAACTTGAAACAAAAACTCAGGATTTTCTTTGTACGACAAGCACGAGGTATTTTCGAAGGTTCAATCAACACCAACCACCTCGGGCGCCCAAGTTCCCACACCACCACCACCACAACGAAAACAACGAACGAACGAACAAACAAACGTGTAATATATTATTAAAAAACAACACAAAAACTAAAATCTTCTTCTTAAAACGAACTCAACACACTGTGACGTTCAGCAACAACAACAACATCCGTGGTCGTCGACTCGAGTCGAGTAGCAGCCGGCCATATGCGGCGAAAGACTTGCAAAGCACTCCAACACCACTGCCGCCGCCGCCGCTGAGCGAAGCTGTCTCTACAGCCAAATCCAGTAGTACCGCTCCCGACCGTGCGTCGCAGGACAATGAGCGCGGAGGCAGCGCGCGCTGTGACGGCGGCGGCAACGAACGAGCGTGATGAGGGAGTGGGGGGAGGGGAAAGTGATGGGTGGGAGCAGAAGAGGGGTGGGGGGAGGGGGGGGATACCACGTGTGCAGAGGCGCTTGCGCTCCCTCGGTCGCTCGCTCGCTCGCTCGCCCGCCAACGCATCTGAATGGCGGCCGTCGGGGGGGGTGTTCTGCAGACGGAGCTCTCACTGCCGCTCCTGTCAACCCCCTGTTTTATCGACGTGCGAACTCTACCTACGCCCCCTCAGTCACTCAGTCGGGCAGAGTAGTCGTTGGGGAGGGTCCGTAGCTCGGGTCTCGGTAACGACGACTACGGCGTCTGCTACGGAGTTAGGGGGAGATAGAGAGAGGATTACGGAAATTTACGCCTTGCAATTACTTCGAGATTTGAAAACGCTCTTTCAAAAAAAAAAGTTTCTCATCTGGAGTTTATCCTCCGTCCATGCAAATTGACACGAACAATAACAATTAATAAATAAAATATTATTAAACGACAAAATACTTTTTCTGTGATTTCTATATTTCTGTACTCACATTGTAAATAATCTGTGCGTTAGTGTACTCTCCATACCTTATTCCTTGATTTTGTACAGATATTTCATATTTTGTGATTTGTGTAATTTCCCCCCCCCCTCACATTTCCGGCATTTTTAACAGTTACAATATAACAGTTACTCCGTAGCTGGAATCGAAACGCTGTACAGTTTATTTCAATGAAAATAAATCGAGTCTGTTAAAGTAAGGTCGTTTAATTTAATATAATTAAATCCACAGACGTAATTTCAGTATTTTAATAAAACATTGACTTAAATATTTCTAAAAAAAAAAAAAATTGAAATCTAAGAACAATTCATTACTGTCATACCTGTGTTTCTTCAAGTAAATAAATTAAATATCAATAATATACTTTCAATATAATATATAATAAAAATATTTATCTTGACTCGCGAATGGCACGCTCCAGAAGTGTAAACGTTAAAATGTGAAGCGCATACAACGGGAGGAAAGAAGACATATATTGTAGTATTTGTAGATGTGAAATGTGCTGAATGCTGTTGAACCTCATCTACATGGAGAGATATGAGGTAGGAGTTGGGTGGTAGGCTATGGATAGTAGTTGGGCCGCTTAGCTGGGCTTACCAACAATTTGGCCCAAGTGAAGGTATTAGTAGTAGTAGTAGTTAGTAATGGTTAGAGTTAGTGATACTAGGAGGAGCTCGATAGAGGAAGGAAGGTTCGCTTAACTGGGACATTAATGTGACAAGCTACAAATTTTCTGGCCCCATCGGGATGACTTGGTGATAAGCGACGACACTACCACCTGCGCCACCGGCGGGGCTAAAGGATATATTTAATACGTTCAGTCGAGAAGAACGTAGCATTCTTTCAAGAAATATTTCTTACGTAAACACGTCTCTAATTCCAGCAAATACAGTAACCAATGGTAGTGGGAATAATTTTGGAATGATCTGGAAGCGATTGATATTGTAACCACCACAAAGCAGGTGCATGGGACAAGACATCGTGGCAGTTGGATAACTCCTGACGAATGTATTTTCTTGTTACGGGCAGTTTAGAGGTAAACGACCTGCCATTTGTGACCTTCAACAGAATGCTACGAAAATGTTAACATTGGGTCACGGAACCAAGGATCCTGAAGAGTTGATACATTGACGAAAGAACTTGTTTGAAAGCGACTGTTTAAAGTATGCTTTTCGAGCTTTCTTCAAAGTTAAAGAGAAGGATTATTTAAAATGTACTAGCGTAGATCAATGATATCAATTTAAGGGCAATTTTTGTGTTAAACTTTTAGGGCACTTAAAAATCGCAAATACTACGTAAACAAATCAATTTTGAATTGGTTCTAAAAAAATTATGTTTTAAAAGAAGTAAAATCTTGATCATGAAAAACTTTCGACGACGTCGTGTCATTTCAAAAACGATTAATTTGTAACGTTCGCCCAATAGGTGAAGGTTCCACAATAAATCTTAATCCAACGTAATTTTTTAAGGGTAATATGAAAACTGCAATTTAAGGTTATTCTTCTGTTATTAGGAATGTCTTAAATTGCAGTTTCGAGTAGCGAATTAAAACCAAAATGTCCGTCTCTTATCTTCACTATTTTAGTTTTTTTAGGGGTAAATATTTACAACTTGTTTCATAGTACAGTAAGAAAAATATAACGTTGGACTCTGAAAGCGGGTCATCGATGATTGTACAGTGAGCCTAAGCAAAATATTGAGACAGGAGAGACTAGGGACCCCTGTCAGTGTATCGCCACTTCTGCGCTCAGCGATCGGTCAAACAACGAACGTATTGGCCACACCGCAGCCAATGAGGTTATTTATTCAGAACAAGGAACACGACGTGAGGAAGGAGTGTAAACATCCGCGCAAGACAGGAGCCAGCTTTTGGATAATGTTCACGTTTCCGAGCGTAAACGTTAAATCGATGACGCTGACCGCGTAACGTACACGATGCAATCAGCGCGTCTTGGAACGAAATCGTAATACAACTTGTAAGCCCAAACAAACTACTTCTACGCAATGCGTACACACCACTGAGTACACCAGCAAGTAGTCATAAGACACACACAACCAACAAACATCTCGCACATCAACATAACCTCAAATCCATACCAGAATCCGCCATGACCTCTCTTAACGTTAGCGTATCACTAACATCATACGCAAACAGAGGCGTCGTTCTAACGTATTACGCTGAGAGCGTTAGTGTACCACCACGTACAGAGCATGCGCAGAAGTAATTGTAAGTGCATGTGGTTAGCGTATTCGATAGACCGCAGGTGCGCGAAATGCAGAAAGTCCCTAGTGTTAGAAATAATGGATGGAAAGGGATATGTTTGTTTGATTAGTTATCTCTTTCCGAAAAAACCCTATGAAATATTTCTTCTTATCCTTAAAGAAGTATAGCAGATCGCAGACAGTTCTGAACCTCATCGCGGTCAGGGATGTTACCCTCTTTGGCGATGAGTACAGACGGCTTATGGCAAACAGCCAAAACGGCAATTAAAAGATCAGGAAGAAAGAATTGAGGAAACAAGATAAGCAGTTAAACTACTAAGAGGGAACTACGACAGGAGAAAAGAAATAGAGAAGATAAAAAAAAAGCTAATAACCACAAAGAGAAAGGTTTGAGGTACTGGAAAACAAAGATTGAGGAACAAAATGGTAAGAATAAAAGAAATGCACAACGCAATGAGGGTAGAAAATAGGAGAGAGAAAATAAAACCCATGTAATGGTCGCCCTGCCCCAGAGACTGGGTTCAAATGAAATCAAATGTAAAAAAAAAACTCATGAATAGAATTCCAAAAAACAGCAACACACATTTCAGTCCCGAAACGTGTTTATAGGTTTGAAATTTAGGTTTATGCATGAAAACAATAAATCATTTTTGATTTACAAATAATATGATTTTGCCCTGTCAATTTCGTGACGTATCACGCAGGTCCCATGATATGTTATTACGATATTAATCATAAAAATTTATAGAGACAGTGGCGGATCTATGGGGGGGCTATACCCCCCTATTGAACCAAAAGTTTTAACAGATAAAATTCAAGTTGATAAATGGCATACTTTGTGAAAGTGTTACCAGATTAATAATTGTTATTGTTATTAATAATATAATTATTATTGTTATAAATAATGTAATTGTTGTTGCTATTAACAATACCAGATTAATAACATTAATAATCAATTGTTATTAATAATACCAGATTGTTAATTGTTAATTATTTATTTGACGCATTTTATTTAAAAGTGATATTTATAAAATGTGTTGTAAAACCATAATTTTAAAAAAAATGGACCCCAGTTAACACCCCCCCCCCAATTGATTACGGTCTATATCCGCCACTGTCTAGAGACAATTCTCGCAAGAACAAAATACTGTTGCACATATTATTATGATACATTTATTTAAGCAAAACGCCAAATGACGGGTATCATCCGCAACTACCCACCGGAGCGATACGTCTACGTTGTACAGCTGCGCGATGCGACCCTATTTTGTTGACTCATGCGCATACTGCGCTGTCTCTGTCTGTCCCTCTGTCGACCTTCTATCGCATACCGCAACGCCACATCAAAGGAGATAAAATAACAAACTGTTATAGAATGTATCATCGTAATAATAAATTTATTGTCAAAAAAGCAGTCACAAACTGCGTATGACCACGTGGAGGACAATAAACCAATTTAGTCTCCGGAAGCAACTAAGCGAGGAACGTATTCCATCAATTCCCATCGAGGCATTGCAGATCGGATTTAACGTTTCAACACTTTTTTCCTAACGATAAAATAGTTCGTTACGTGTAATAAAATGAACATAATAGCATCAAATTTATAGTTAATAAAGCACAAAAACGATATTTCACAAGTACGTATTATTACTCGGAAAATATTGTTTATAAATCATAACTATTAAATAACACTAAATTCGAGATTCAATATTTCAATAGATACCACCCCTAGACAAGAGCCTAACGAGTCTTTACAAAAAAAAAAATCAACCTCTATCCGAAGGAAAACCAGGGTCAAGATAGTAGTAAATAGTAAAATATTTATTCAATTCTGCACGTGTAATATAGTTTGATCAATAGTTCCACAGAACGTGTCTAGTGCAGATGATCCTCAAATAGAACCCCTGCAACGGGAAGTTAATGCAACCGCCATTTCACCATGTATAATAAAACTTACGATATTTAACTTCTCTTGTAGTATGATCCTCAAATCGTAGTCATAATTAATTAAAATGTGAATTAATTCAATAGTGTAAAAACAAGTTAATGATTATTGAAGGGTGATCTGGTACGAGGATCTCTTCATAGCAAAGAAAATGGAATTTATATCTTTCAACATAGTGCTGAGAACCATGCTAATTAATTTCCCCCGTTTCGCTGGGATTTTTAATTCGTGGAATTTCGTTTATGAGTGTGTTATGTATAACAGAACCTCGCGTTCTCTCTATGCAGTACTGTGAGGTTTTCACCCATCCGCGGAAAAAACATGTTTATTTTCCACATTCGACGCGTTTCTAGTTCAAAAATGACACATTTTTTTTTTAAAAAAGCGTTTCGCTATTCGTTTCTCGAAATGGAGTTTTATCTCTCCCCTACACAACAATCATTACTGACTAATCGATTAAATGTTATTGTAATGTTTTTGATAACGAAAGTAGGATAGCGTGTCCCCGTCTCATTAAATAAATTAACACTCATTAACTCATCAGAGCCCAAAGAAGAAGAAAAAAAACCCGGATGCTTTGTTCTCCATTAATTGTTGTTAAAATCTTCCGTGTAAATGGTAAAGTGATAAAAAGTGTACAATAAAGTATTTAAAAGTTTGTGTAATAATTCATTTTGAAGGAAAATGAAAAAAAAATCGATGTATTATTTACAACTAAAATATGACCTCTTTTAAAAATCCCATTACTTCCTTGATATTTTATTTTATGCTTAGTAATGAGTAATTGCAAATATAAACATATCAGAAAAATAATATAATAATAATAACAACAACAATCGTAGATGTGCCAGGACCCTCAGAAAATAAAAAACTTTTTATATTTTTTAATATTTTAAATCAGAAAATGTTACTTCATTTTTAAGCCTTTTTGTTTAGATGGTTCATAATCTGCCAGTATTATGTTTATGACGCCACTAAATTGTTTCATGTCACACAAAGAATACAAAAAGAATACAAAAGGAACGTCGCTGCCGAGGAGATTAAAAAAATCAATTTTTTAAATCTCTTTTTCGCTTTCTGTGGAACGTGATCGGTGATCTTCTTAAGCAACAGATTTCCACTTCGCTCGAAATCGAAAAAAAGATCTTACTGTACGACAGGTTTCCTAATTTTTTGTCCTCTTTATCTTTCATTAGTGCTCATTCGCTATTAAGAGACACCACGTGAGTCATATGTTGAAGACAAAAGTTAGATCAAGCGTTCATCGCGTACTTTAATACACATATTTTAAATAAATAACATTTTATTTCAGCATCTCTACAAGACCTTTTCACTTGAAAACTTGAATCTACAGTAAAACTACAGTCTGGTTGGGACGTAGACCCTGGCCAGTTACTCGTTTGCCCAGTTGATCAGACGTTCGTGTAAAAAAAATCGATTTTTGTTCACAAGTTCATCAGGTTACTGCGAGTAAACAGGCACATGAAATGTCGTTGCGTCCATACGAAACACATAAACAGGAAACACGATTCATAGCTAGCAAAATAGATATATGTACATATTGGTCCGAATGTATGTATGTATGTATGTTTGCATTCGTTCGGCATTTTGATGTGGAGACTGCGCAAGGCCGTTATTTTCCATCGCCGTTTTACCAGTGGCTTACTGGAACCAAGATGGCGGCGCGAGTGAATGACGACTTCCTAATGTCCTCACTACGACAAGAATGACGTGGAAATGAGGTAGAATGATTACGAACGAATGTTGTGGTGGAATGAAAGGCAGGGGAAACGGGTGTGCCCCGAGAAAACCTGTCGGGAACACCGCGAATTCTACTTGGATCAGAATTCTACTTGGTTTGAACCGGTGTCACCAGAGGTACAGAAGGCCCTGCGCCACGTATTGGTCCGTAGACTCTGAACATAGGACAATCCCTCCCCCCTCCCTTCAACACAAAAAAACAAACACACGTCGCGTTTTACTTTTCAAAAGATCAAAGTCAAACAATCAAAGTCAAAAGTCTTCTCTACCTGCCAGCTATTTATATGTTGAAAGAGAGGGAAAAACTCGCTGCTCGACGCATTACGCCGGTTGATCCGAGGTCGATGGATGGGGGTTCTAAAGTATATATTTATTTATTTAATGTCTTTTGGCAAAAGGAGGTTCAGGTCACGAGACCCTAACAGTTGAACTTGGGTAAGGGAATTGGGAAGGAGACATGTTGGGTTGACGGGGAACGTATGTTACCGAACGGACACATGTTTGAAGTAGGTGAGGGAAACCCCAGGTGAAAACCTCACCTATTTCAGCCGTCCAGGGTGTGAACCCACGCTCTGCCGCTCAGCCGATGGGATCGTGGAAGAGAAGACGTCATCAATAGACAAAAAAAATTCATACATTTTTTCAAAAATTCTGTCATGGTATTCAGAATACTAAACTCTCAGCATATCGCAGTCAGATGGAATATTTAAAAAAGAAAATAATTTATGAGACCATGGGAACAAGGAGTTTATGCACACTTTCGACTAGAAGGTAAGAATTACAATGTGCAGAGAATTGATATCTCTTGATAAGGTGAATTTAAAGCCAGTTAGGTTTTTCCATAATAAAAAAAATGGTTCGGATTAAAGAAGATCATAAAACTGGTTTTATGAAGAGGAATAATTTTCTGGTGGTGAATGCAAACTGTGGAGCAGGAATTGGTATTCGAGCTTCCTCATGAACGTTCATTCCTTATATCAACGAACACTTTTGAGATAATGACGTTTTAAGCCACGAATGATGGGGGAGAGAAAAAGAAAAATCAAACAACAAAATGAAACAACAAGAAGACAGAAAGCGTCGAAATGGAAAAGGGAAGAATATGCATTTGACTTAAAAGTTCTTTTCGATTTTACAATTTTTTTCCACTTTACTCACAGACTACTTTAAATGATATTGTTACGCCAGTAGTTGTTAATTCGCATATTTTGTTACGATTAAACATTTTTACTGACTCGTCTAGCTATATAGGAAATACTTTTTAAAAAACATGAATAGCATTTTTCGAGAATGGAGTATTGTTAAGCTGTTTCATTTTCTGTGTCTTGAAACACTTCACAGCCTTCCCGCCAACTGCATGCCTTGGACGCATTGGCAATCTACCTGTTACAGCGGGAGAGCCGCAAGGATCTGTCGTGGGTGCGGGTGGTTGTGGGGTGGGTGGGGGGGTGAGGAATCCAAGGGCAGTGGTGTAGAGAGGGGGGCAGCGGGGTAGTGAGTGAGTGAGTTGAGCAGGGGAGACCTATGTTGTCGGACGAAGGGGAGCAAGGGAGCGCAGGAAATCAATACTGGCACCGGCGCACGGCGTCCGCCATTGTGCGAGTCTCTTCCGTTTACTACTCGCTACGTTGTCAAAATTCTTCACTATTTACAATCATTCTTTTTCACTGAATAAAATATATATGCTTTATACCACTAATTAATAAGAGTTATCCTCTATTACAAGCTTATTTTTGAAATACTTGAGATACATTTGAAACGGTCGTGAGTGTTTTTATTCGAAACGAATACAAAACAAGTAAAAGCTATGTACAGTATAATGATGACCCACCCCTGAGGGGTATAAAACAAACAACAATTCCACATTGTTGACTCACTATTGCAGGAAACATTCTGCGAAGGGTTTTTGAGACGTATTGTACTTGTGAAAATGTGAGGTTAAACACGTCACTCTACTCTAAACTAATCACTACACAAAATTACCTACGAATCTGAAGTTGTTCACGATACAATCAACCACAAGAAGGTATTTTTTTAATAAAAAAGTGTAAAGAAAGGAAAGAAGAAGTAAAGAACATAAACAAAAATATCGAACGTTGAAAAGAAAAGAAGGTGAAGGTTAAAAAACTCACCTCTTAATAGTAATAATTGCTGCTTTTCAGTCTTATCGATTTCCGTCTGGTGACGATTGTGCTGCTGATCAATTCAGTCTTTTTCTCTCTCCTCCACCGACAGCAAAAGCATCAGCAGCAACCAGTCAAGGAGTGTCCACAGCTTCTACTGAAACCCACTCTCTGCCAACCCACTCTCTCTCCCCTCTCTCTCGCTCAACAACGTCGACGTGACGCGCACTCACACAAACACACAGCCTCACTGTGGAGACCCTTGTGGTGACCGCTGCATGGACAGCGGGTGGGTGGTGCAAAGAGTGGTGACTCAATGGAACAAAGCAACGTCGAAGCTGGCGCATCAGGTGATGGTGATGGTGATGGTGGTGGTGGTGACGCGCGAGGAACAAAAACAAAGGGCGGGCGACGGAGCGCATGCGCGGCGTGAGAGGAACAAAAGAAGGATTCTGTATTACACGATGGCGTTAAGATTTCATTTACGTATATTCGACTCAATGGCGCGAGGTCTAAACACGATGGTAAGGGATATGTTTTTCGAGTATTTTTCAGTTTCTCTTCTTAAGGTATCGATTGCATCCGTCAGATCGACTAGAGGCATAAGCACTGTGTGGCGGGTCTATAGACCCCGTACTCAACGGAGGGGAGCATTTTTTGTTAAATATTATTGATTTACAACACAAATTTCATAAATATTACCTTTAAATAAAATGCGTCAAATAAATAATTAACAATCTGGTATTATAAATAACTATAACAATTACTTATTAAAGTTATTAATATGGTATTATTAATAAAAATAACAATTTTATTATTAATATGAATAAGAATTATAACTAATAACAATTATAATCTGGTAACACTTTTATAAAGTATCAACTTCAATGTTGCTTAAGTACACCCGAAAAATGTTTCAAATCATAGTTTGAGCCATTCCCTATCCAGGGGTTCCAAGTCATATGTGATTGCAAAGAGAACCTTGGATGGACGCTTCTACTGCGCAGCAATCTCAATCCGCTCGTGTGATTGGAAACAACTGGATTCATTTATCGTGATGAATTTTCGTAAAATTTCCCATTATTTTACTTCAAAATACTACCAGCTTTACATAGAGTAAGTTTCGATTTTGTGAATTAACGGCTTCACCTACCGAAAAGAAAGTGAATGATATCAGCGATGCAACGATGTAAAGTTGTTTATATCTTACGTCGCATTTCAAAGAATAAATCAACAAAATACAGTTCTGCCGGAAACAGCAGCCGTATCACGTGATTGAAGATAACGTCATTTTCGTGAAACGAAAATCAAAACTTAATTATCGAGTTCTAATTTCTCAAAATTAATGTCCATGTCCATGAACACAGTGCGCATTATCTATTAATTAAAACTTTTGCGGTGAATCTGCAAGTTTCGTAAATAGTTCACGCTGATACAAAATACCTTCCAACGTTATATAAACAGTTTCAATATTTAAAAAGTTGGAAAACTTACCCGGGTGGTCTCCCCCACTATTTTAATTTGATGGAATGACCTCGATATATGTTGTATAATAAAAGTTATTCGCCAAACAAGAAAATCCTCAGCTTCATTGCATTTTGGATTTGTGTCATCCGAGTATCTTATCTCATTCGTAACGATTCGTTCATTTCACTCGAGAGGCGAACTGAGAGACAGCTGTTATCAGTCATTAATGGACGGCGAGTGGCTCAGAATTCGTTCGGGTGAGGTAGAATTCGAAAGCGACGAGAAAGCAAACATGGAATATTCAGGAATATTGCTTTCGAGCAATTTTAGAATCATCACGTCAGAAATCCATCATGTTCAAAGATATTCGAAGAAAATGAGGCTAGTAGAGTTAATTACAACATTTACAACTAATTTACTCTCCCGAAGCAGCAAGTGACAATCCCTTCGATTCCGTTGAAGCGCCTTAAGGCAGAGGCGGATTCAACATATCAGCTTTACACTTCTAAGATAAGAATTAAAAAATTATCTACATGTTATAAATTCAACAGTGTGTTTAACAAAACACGAGTATATTTTTTCACAAGTGAAACACTAATTTTTTTCAAACTTTAGATCATGTATTGTTTACAAATCGTAACTATTAAAAAACACTAAATTCCGTCATTTACTATTTCAATAGACGCAAGAGTCTGGAGAGGCTGCATTACAAAAATCCCTTCGGCTGTACCCGAAGGAAACCCGAGCCACAGGACGGGGATAG
>NNCF01129268.1:67783-78843 GCA_002313205.1 Laupala kohalensis | reverse complement strand
ATTCAATTTCATAATGTCTTTTATATTCTTGGGCAGGGAATTATATAGAACGATTCCCGAATTATGCGGTCCTTTTTGGCAAAGAGTGCTTGACACTCTAGGGCGATGAATATTATTCCTATTGCGAGTATTGTTTTCGTGAACGAGACTGTTTCGTATGAAGCAAGGGTGGTGCTTCAATAATTCGGTCTTAACAAACACGACCGTTTCATAAATATAAATGCAGGGAAGTGTTAAGATATTTAACTCCTTGAATAAAGGTTTACAAGAGATTTACAAATTATACGCCGTATTCAGTGTCGTCTGCTTCTTTGGAAGTAATTTCGAATTATTTTAAAATCCAGACAGAAGGAAATCCTCTTTACACAGAAACAAAGCTGATAATTAAGACCATTTATGTATTTGAAAACAATGTTCTTGACAGCCTACGATTCGGTCATGTGCTTTATACGTTCAGTGGTTTCTCCGCAATTGAACTCTGGTGGACATTTTAGAAAGATTCGTAGTAAACAGTCATGCAAGTAAAGATTCACATCTACCAATAATCAGCCGCTTTGTAAATCATCAATATTAACCATGTTTTGCATTTTAATAGCAATAATCTTCATGAAGTTTTAAGAAATTTTAAATAATTTCGTCCCTTACTTTTTCTGATTTCCCTGCTACAGACATTCAAAGTAATTCACTTTTATTAGTATGGATGTGACAACTTTGATGGCATACATGCAAGCAAGAATGACATAGAAGGAAGTGACATTTCTTTCTCCATTGATTTGATTTTCTGATTAATTATGTTATGTTGAATGAAAATGGGAGACGAAACCGAGATTCGAACTCGGGACCTTGAGCTTAACACGCTGCGAACTGGTTGGTGCAGTTAAGCTCACGGTCCCGAGTTCGAATCTCGGTTTCGTCCCCCCTTTTCATTCAACATAACATAATTAATCTGTTACCTGGCGGTGAGGTTCACCGCAATCTAAGAGATTTCTGTGTGTTTCTTCCACTGACTCCACAGCTCATTTTCGGTCTAAGGACTCGTCCTGCCTATGAAACACGACGTTTTTCGTAATTAATGACGTGTCACTCAAATCTTTAGACAATTTTCCGGGTCGAGAAGAGCTTCTTGCGTCCCTTTAAATCAGTATCATCTTGTTCCGTATATCTCAAACCAATCGTCCCTGGCACTCGAAGCATTAACTATATTCGGTTCACTGATTCGTATAGTGGCATCGCAAGAAGTGGAGACTCCACCCTCCAGTGGCTCGTCTTGCTCATCACCAAGTCAGTCCGGGTTCATGCCCCGGTGCGGTCAGAAAAGAGTGTACCTTTACGCATTCATGTCCAAGTTCCTTTTGCATTGATACTACTGCTCCTAGTATCAATAGCTTTTACTCCTACTAACCCATCCATTACGATAGTCCTTACGATAGTCCATACCATCCACCTCCTAACTCCTATCGCTCCATGTAGATACGCTTCAATAGCTTCAACTGTAGATTTCCCATTTACAAATACTACAATAAAAAATGGAGACCCGCGGGTTGCATAACCAGGAAAGGAGGGGTATAATAATCTGAGTTCAGACAGGATCACACATTCCAGTAGATAATTATCCCAAATATATTCATTTAAATATGGAAGTTGTTTTTGTATTCCATCCATTTGACAGGATTTATTACTCTTTTTGACCGTTTCCACACGTTTCGCTCCGAGGCAAATTCGCATTTTCATTAACATTTAACATAACATTGTTACGAGACAAGCGATTGTGTTTCGTCTGACCGTTAATGTAAACAACGTATTTTTTGCATTTTGAAGTTGGCAACATTGTAGAAATGAAAATGATATTTGCTCTTGTTGTAATTAATTTTGTAGCGAGATCACTCAAATAGCCGTATATTCTCATTAACTAAATATTACTCCTTTATTATTAATATTATCGTCATTTAATCTTTCATTGGATTTCGTTCAACAATTACAATACACAGAATTTTTGAAATTCATTTACATGTATGTTTAACCAGGATCGCATTAGAATATGTAATCTTAAATTAATCAAATTTTGAATGAATATTTTACGTCATACAATGACTAGCAACTTTTTGGGTAAACCAATTAAAATTTGAGTCATTACTACAGGAAAATGACGAAATATTTCTTTAAATGTTACATGAACTGTGCAGTATAAAATTTGCAATGTAATGTTACATATTTAAATGGTAACGTATGAGACAAGACAACATTTTCGGAGAGGGGATGGACCGCCTCAGGCATTTAGAAAACATTAAAATTAAAGATCTGTTACTGTGTATTTTCTAAACCGAATATTACTAAGGCAGAAAATGTATTTATTTGTAAAAGAAGTTTTATTCCCGTCGACATTTACCTCGAAAACTCTTCACAGATATATTATTCATAACCGCAAAATTATTCATAACTAGAAAAATATTTGCATGTATCACACACAAAGTTTCAAAGCGAAAAATTTGAAGAGTATTTAAACGAATTCAATAGATACCAACCAATTCAATACATGCAATGATCTTAGCAAACTTTTTTTGTTGATGTAAATAAATGTGTTAGGAGATGAATATGATTCAGAAATGAGAAATAAAGCATTAGTTTTATCAGTGATCAACAATTTGCCCAATAACACCTTAAATAAAGAAATGTCATGATTAAAGAAAACATTTCTACCCGTACGTTATTAGACACATCATGGTTTCTTCAAAAAATAATTTCAAAAAATTGATATCTTTTTTTTTTGTGTGGGGCTTTTTAAGGGCTCGTCAACAACAAAGTTATTAGAGCCCACACGCAGGTAAAAAAAAACTTGATATCAGGAGGGGATTTGAACAGCGAAACCTGCACATTCGAGACATATTTAATATGATGTTCACAATTCTTCTACTTGCACCCCATGGAGTTCTTTGAAGCAGGGTAGTACTGATGCAGAATATCTACATTTTCTGAAATATAAATAGCCATCACATAAGTTGCCTCATACCATTCAATACCTGATTATAATGAAAGCATATTTCATAGAGGCAACCGTCCCCTGCGTGTTTCGTTCCTTTGCGTTGAAGCGGACGAAGGAGCGAATCATACAAATGAAGCTTTTAAAGTTTAGTAAAAGTGTAACCAGATTAATAATTGTTATTAGTCGTTATTATTATTATTATTATTATTATCATAAGTAATGCCATATTAATAGAATTGATAATACCAGATTAATAATACCATTTTAATAACTTAAATAAACAAATATTATTGTTATTAATAATATCATAGTGTTAATATCAGATTGTAATCTACTCTATGTTGACATATAATGTAGTCTATTCAGTGTATTTTGTAACGGTATGGACATAACATGAACTGTGTAATACTTAGAATTTTAGGAAATGTTTTATGTAATATGTATGACATATGAATATGACGTATTAGTAAATTTGAGTGAGTACAGCAACTGAAAAGACCTGAAGAGGAGGCCTTGAAACGTCGTCATTGTCAACCTTCAGATTTAACGTAATGGATGAAATAAAGTAATATTGACTAAATGTAATTCTATGTTTTGACTGTCTATAAAGGCACGGTGCAACCTATGTGAAGGACCAATTATTGTATCAAACGAAGTTAAGACTACGGAACAATTTGGTATTTGAGTGGAACTGTTAACAATTAACGGTATTGTCAACTATCGGTCAGGTAAGAAGGGCGAGGAGCCGGTAATCAGACCCGGGACCCCTACACCTTCCACCCGTTCGCCTTCCACTAGTCACTGTCGTCGCCCTTCACTGAAGAAATATATTCATAAATCGGTATTGTAAATATTTTAAGAGTGATATTGTCTTACAGGTGAATAAACAAGGTCTGATCGTTAATTTAACCAAAGACTTCCCAGCTGAATAATTACGATGAAATGCTTTTTACATCGAAGGTTAACGGGTTGTATGTCAAGGAAAAGAAAATAACTTTACCACTCGGCGATCTGGAATCGAATCAGCTATATTATCAATTACAATTTCCTTTGGTATGGGGGAGTGGCTTCAAAAAATTAACTTTTATCTTACCATTCACATTCATTGCAAACTAATTCTGTCATATCACCGGAATTTATGAATAATACACATCAATGGCGGATACGTACAACAATCTCAAAATTCGCTGTAGCAAGGCACCGAGAAGTTAAATTTTAAACTTATTATAATAAAACGTAATTAATTAGTTGTATGTCTAACATTAAGTGCAATACATTTTAAAATATACTTGTCAACTCATTACATGCATACTGTTCATTGCGTCCAGTTGAATATTAATTTGTATGTATTTCTCCTGTGTACCCTACAAGTGGAGAAGATATGTGATAACTTTCGGTCAGATGAAAATGGCGACTAGACGGGAATCGAAGCCGGGACTCCTGGATCACAGGGGTGTTAGCCACTTCGCCACCTTTTCGCCTTCCACAACTGTAAACCTTTTCATCAAGATTGAAATGTCTCGTTGCCATTTTCATCTGACTGAAAGTTATTAACAATCGTTCGCTCACGTGACTTGGCCTCGAGCGACGAAAGAGTAGTTGAGAGTTAATACATTTTTGTTTTCGTGACAGCGTGGGAAAAACCTTCGCAACAATTATTAAATTTCCACCGAATACAGCGAAGCGAAGCAGAAACCAAAGGAATGTTGGAGGATTTATTGAAAAAAAGACAACAATCAATGTAGAATTCATTTATTTGTCGTATCTTCTTTGTCTCGATCGTGATGCAACAAAGTACGCGCTTGGGGAATCCCCCGTGCAACAACAATGCAACAAGGAAGGGCTACTGCCTCCACATCCATTGGTCCTGAACTCTCAATACATAAGGCATATTTTGCCACTTTAAACAAATTAATAAATTTGGTTACTATTTAATATTGTTAATTGTTGATTATTTATTTGATAAGATGAAGAACTTTATTTTAAAATTTTTTTTTTGTAAAATCCCCTTGAATACGTCTAGCTCCGCCACAGTCATGTACCTTTGCAGAAAATTATGCAATATGTCTGCCTAACACGAATTGCCAACTTCTACGAATTTAAACAATATCTGGATAATTATTAATAGTTGTCACAAAAGCGACTATTTGCTGTAAAGAAATACAACAAACAAAGACAAGAATGTAATATTCGTTCCACACTTTGCTCGATGCAGAAGGAAGAACAGAATAGCGCCACGAGAGCAAATGCATTGAATTGATGGCAGAGGTTGGCGATGGATTTAAGTTTTCAGGAATTAGAATGTTATGCCAACATAACGCGAGGTACAAACATGTTGTTACTCTTATGGACGATGGCGAAGTAAAAGCGTTGGATAATTTTAGCACATGTTCTGTACAAACAAAAGAAGCCGACCGAAAATAAACAAAATAATTTATAATGCATTGTCAAGAGAGCAGCTGTTACAAACTTCCTGTGACCACGTTGAGGACAACAAAATAATTTCCTGCGACTGATGTAAAGTAAACTAATAAACACAGTGAGATTCGGTTCATGTTTTTTCACAAGAAGTTGGTAAAGAAACTTCATTCCAAATATAGGAAATATCGCGAAAAAACAAGGAAAATTGTCAGTCTCGCTGAATAAACATTCATTTTAAAACATTATTGGGGGGAATTGAAATAAAGGGACGTTGTATTTATTACACTACGGGACGCTTTATATATTCGTGATAGTGAAAGGAATTAGTCGGCAGATATCAACATGGCGTCGTTTTCAAACATTATTCAATTAACTTCCTGTAGATTTTAATAATAAAACGAAATTATAACTATTCAATGTAAACTAAAGAATAAGTCAAAAGTGTCGACTCATGATGATTAAAAACAAGATAATAAATTTTTTCAGGGAGGAAACTGTATTATTTTAGATTATTTCAATTTTTATATTATTTTACTTACATTATTGCTAACCAGTCCCCGTGTGCAGGTATCTGAGCAAAATCGTATTGAGGGATTCTGAGAATTATACGACATATATTGTACTGTTTAAGAGAAATCACAGAGTTTATGAAAAAAATTGTTTTTACGCCGAAAGCAAAATTATTATTTTTTCAAATCTCCGATTTGCTAAGACTAAGTAGTAGTCGTGCGTCTGCGTCGAGTACTGGTGACAAGTACTAAGCTCGTGTAAACACGCCTATACTCGTATGCACGAAAATACAGGATAATAATTGTTTTCCTTCTTTCGTGTTATGTTGCTTTCTTTTAAGGTGGGAGCAGCCCTTAATCCAACTCAGTCATGCCACTGACATTCATAATTGTTCTCTTTATTTGTATTCTAATTATTATAAAATGCAACAATATTAATAATAATGATGAACAAACACGATTTAATTTGTATATATCAGTGAATAACGCATTACAAATAATATCGAAGAACTCGCTTGATTCGTTGGAGATACACGAGAGCATCGAGTAGGAAACATGGAAGCGGCCGAACGCAACGGATGCGTCATCATCTACGCCTCAAAGGAAAAAAAAAGTTAAATATCTTCTTCCTCAATTGTGAATGTAAAAAAGACTACAAAGGAAAGTAATCTTCCATCACTTTCGTCATTTAAAAGTGTTTTCTCCATAAGACGCACCATCAATTATATTACGCCATAATTGCAATTATTTCATTCAAGTGACCGGTGAAGTATGTTTTTAAATGTGAAATCAACAATAGGTACAAGTTATTCTAATCATTTATGCGGATTTAAGATATTTTTGTGATTTAATTCTACCTTCATTCTTGTATTGAATGTATTCTTGCGCAATAATATTTAAAAAAATCGTTATTTACGAACCTCAAAAGAAAATGATGAGTCTGACAAATGAAGCGAGAACGTAGAAACAAATACCGAACGCAGCTATCGTTCCTTGTAAAATGCGATCTAAAGAAGTTGAGGAGACGATCTGTTTGCAGCGATAGGACGAGAGAGAGAGAGAGAGAGAGACAGAAAAAAAACGTTCACTAAATCATTTAGGCCGTATTTCTTAAAAGCAATAAATGTCGCAATTACTTGCCAATATGCAGCGTGCGAGTTCCGCAAACATGCTACATGTGCAGTGATAGAAGACGGAATTACAAAGTTTTCATGCGAATGGATTGGAAGCAGTTTTTACTCTGCGGATGCATTCGCCATTTGTAAGCGAGATGTGGATTGAGGTCAGGATGTGAAATGGTCGTCGCGACGTTAGATATTGAGGAGGAAGGAAACAAAGCAGGATATAGTCTCTATTGAGTTCCCATAGTTTTCGAAATCAATAACCGTGATGGGAACTAGAACTTGTTTTTACGTAGATTCGCAGTATCTGGATCAAAACGGATCTGATTTTTTAAATTTATTGTAAATGGGAAATGTAACGTGCTATTGAAGCTTTGTATCTATACCTGGAGCGATAGGACGTTGCGTGGTAGAGGCTATTGTTAGTAGGTGGGTTTATCAACAGCTTGGTCCACGTGGAGGGGTTAGTAGAAATAATTAGCAGTAGTTAAAGTTATTGATATTAAGAGTAGTGGGAGGCGGATAGAACAAGTAGACACAGCTCTATGAACTGGCATCTTGAAGCGAAAAGCTACAACTTTTTTGTGCCCCCCCCCCTTGGGTGTTGAACCCGGAGAGACCTGGTGGCGAATGACTACGAGAGTCCCTTAGACATTGTCGCATTGTATTATTGTCGCATTTATATGTACTTTTACGCCTCATAATATACGACGCCAAGTGAACACATAAGTTGCAAACGTGTTTCCCTGATACAGTTTTAAATTGAGTGATTTTTTTTTGCCAGCAGATGGGAGCCTGTCGTATACGATGCAAGGCATCCCGTAGGCACTCAGTCAGTCAGAGACAGTCAACGCACGAGGGCGGTTGTGTTGTTTGAGTGTACAATGCCTCCCTCATACAGCACGACCAATGCAGGAAATTGTTACGAAAATTTTCGTTTGACTTTCATATGTTTGGGCCTCTAAAAATCATTTCGAAACTGATGACTGTGCAATCCAAAAGACTTCTTTGCCATCGGCTTTCAAGGACTTGCAAAGAAATGCGATGAGTGTCTGAATGTGTCGGAAAGTGAAATAAATATCAGGAAGTTACTTCGATTATTATTTACCTTCGTATTTTCTTTATTGTACATTTCTATCATATCTAATATAAATAAAAAACATTAAAGAACAGTCTTTGCATGATACATCTTGAAGAATAGATCTTACGAAAGTAAAATGAAAATTAATGTCTTCGTCCTTGAAAGGCATCCTAACGCGATGGTCTTTCGAGTGAAATCGGAATATAGATTTTGTTTTACAGTCACACAACTCTGCGATGTTTCCGTCCGTAATCTCTGGGTCGAACCGCAAGTCATGACACCGATGACACATCATACTCGGCTGATGGCCTTCCGTCTTCTTAAAGACGAAAAACCGAACGGAGAAAGAGAATTCGGAGATGCGCGAAGTGCAGATGTATGTGAATGTTGAAAACCGTATGTACGTTTCATCAACTATTTGCTTTATGTGCCAACACACATATTCTCAGATTTTATTTGAAATATGGCCTGCTGTTATTGAAATATTGCACGGACAAAAAAAACAATTAAAATGTTTTTCATGCCAACCGATCGTAACATTTTTTTAAAGCTTGATTTGTTTGAGGTAAAAGCTTTCAATATTCATATCCAAATAATCATGATACCAAATTCATGTTTATTCGATTTTTTCCTCTTTAGTGAGACTGATGTTCAATTTGAGAGGATTGCGAAGGTAAGCCCTAAGGACCACTTCTGAACCACACATCATGTAGTTTCAGGAAGCCTGTTAAATACCTACAATTGTCATCTATTCAAAGGTTTCAAACGTCAGTCTGTTTTATTATGATCGGTGATTGTGATAATTTACGATAGAGAACTTCGTAGAGAGAAGTGGAACATTAACAAACGAATGTATGACGTGCGTGGGACATAATTACGTCATGAATACGCACTTCGGAAGATATTTTAAATTTTATTTCCGAAAAAGTCACAAAAATTAAGAATTGTAATGTAACATTTCTGGCGTTATTCTTTCTTTCAATTCAGTCAACAACAATGCCATTCTTCCACAATTAACGTGAACCTTTTACTGACGAACAGAGATTATAGATTTTCAGATGAAAAGCTTAACGCGTTTGGACTTTCGTATAACAATATATATTGTATATATTACAATATTATAATATGTTTGTGTACTTTCTATTTATTTTTATTTTTTTAACGTATTTTGTATTTATATTTAAGTTTAATGTCACATTCGATTGTTGTGCTGTTCTTGTTTTAACATGAAACACCTGACGACGATTTCAAACGAAAAACGAAACATTGTGAGTTTTTTATAAAATAAAATAAATAGAAATATTCGTCCGTAAAAGGTTGCAAGTCGTAAATTATTTACTTAATGTTACCCATCGTTTAGTAATCCCCTTTGTGACATTATTTTTCATTTTGTAAACAGAAATAATTTTCGTATCTACGTGACCTAAAAGCAATAGAAGGAATAATAATCTACATCACTTCCGTTTTCTCTCTATAAGAGGGGAATGTCTATTTGAAGGAAGCGTTACATGATCTGCTGCATATGAATCATTTCCACGTTTCGTATTTCGTTGACAAACTCAAATAGATTGTGACGTCACGGGCAGTTCGCGTTACGTAAGAAGCGGCGTCGGTCTTCCTGTCTCCAATCGACCCCCGCTCCATGCCATCCGTCTCCCCTTTTGTAAGGGAGGGGAAAGGGTACATCTTGTCATCGTGCTCTGTCCTACTTTCTCCTCCCCCCCCACCCAATTACGCATTGCAAGTAATCCAATTACACAAGAGCACGTGTAAGCGAGGGGAAGAAGGGCCTAGCTCCGTTTCTGATCATTTAGCGCAACAGCGGTTGCAACAGATCGTTCATATGTGAGCACTGGCCCCTCCCTGGCTCAGGCGGTAGCGTACTCGCTATCCTCCCGGGTTATATTCCCGATGGGGCTTTTCATGTGAATGGCCCAGTTCATATAGCTGTGACTACTACAAATGCGAACCTTCCTTCCTTCCTCTGTCCACTTCCTACTGCTCCCGGTATCAGTAACTCTAACTACCATCGGATTGTACACTATTCACACCTCGCTTTGAACTGCTGTAGAAGGCGCAAAAAATTATTAACACCATAAAATTTGTCATGTTCTTGTGCTTATACTTAAATAAACAAAATAGTGCTTATACTTAAATAAACAAAATATTTCTAAGGATCAATAATACTTTTAAAATAACAGAAATGTTTTAAAAAAACGCGAAATTTTCACAACTTTTCCCGATACGCCGACTTCACTAATCTTTATACAATAAACTAATAGTGTCAAAAATAATTCTTCTTCAGCGAATGATAACTATTATGTTTGCGACAACACTAAAAAATCTCACGCATCTACTTGCAAAATATAACGAGTTATTAACATTTTTTGAAAACATTGCTAAAAACGACCAGGCACGTTTTTAAAGAATAAAATTTATAGTGTCACCTTCAGGAAAACGCCGTGATCGCAAGATCAACAAATTTAAACGTTTAGAACTTTGTATGTAACCACAAATAAGTGATAAACAGAACTATGTTTTCATTCGGCGGCCAGCGGTGTCTCCGCAGCGAAGTACAGTCCACACTGAACGGAGTCCTCAGCTGAGGTAGCTACACACCGATTAGGCGAGAATTTAAATAACACTTACTCCGCCACACTTCCACTAACATTCTGCAGACACGAATACAACACCCACGTGTCTACAGGCAGAGCTCACATGGTCTTTAGACTCGTTCCTCTTCTTTCATTTTCCCAGGAATATGTTTTCTCGCTATGAATATAGAAGTAGCGTTCTTGAACCAATGTTTCTTACAAATATTGTTATATCTAGCAAATTTTTGGTGCACGTAGAAATTGATCGAGCAATGCGTGCTGGAGAATCTCCGAGCGTTGGGTATTGTGGAGAAGGAAATGGACAAATAAATAAACTTAATTGTAAAAAAAAAA
>NNCF01129268.1:43460-54534 GCA_002313205.1 Laupala kohalensis | reverse complement strand
TGTTCTTATTAAAATACACAACGTAACGACTCGTGGTTTGAGTCGTCGTTAGGTGATATCATATTGTAAGGAGAAACATGGACGTAGCAACACTTTACCCACAACAAGCAGTAAAAATGTCGTACGTTGTTATTCATTTCTTATATAAGTATATTGAACTATTACTGTATATTGGCATCTATTTCTATTATTTAATAAAGTACGTAAACAATAAACGTGTGACATTGCACGTGCGGAGCGCGGAGAAAACGCAGATGTGACATTAGCCTTAGGCTAATACTATGTTAATAATAACTATGTTAACAACTTTATTAAATAATTTTTATTGTCAATAATAATACCAGATTGTATTTGTTTGATGCATTTTATTTAAAGAAAATGCTCCCCGGTTACTTGCCCCCCCCTCCCCCCTCCCTGATTACGGTCCTTTGATCCGCCTCTGTCGACGGGGGTTTTAATTCCAGGAAAGATGAACTTCTTTTTAGAATAACGAGCAGGGGAGTTCTGCTAGTTATATAACAAAATACGCCAGCACTTCCAAATAAGGTCCCGCACCGTCTACAACCAGAGGCGGATCTATGGAGGGGGGCTTGGGAGGCTACAGTCCCCCTCCCCCATTGGACCTGAACTTTCCACAGATAATATTGAAATAGATAAAATGTTTTATCTTTTAATATGTATTTGTCATTTAAACAATTAATAAATTGGGACACTCATAAATTGTTCATTATCTATTTGACGAATTGATGTATTATATTAAAATATAAAATTGCTATAATATATATTATTCACAATATTATTTACAATATTTTATAATAAGATTTACAATAATATTTATAATACTTATAAAATTTAGCGACCCCCCCACCCCCACCCTTGTTGACGGTTTAGTTCCACAACGCGTGTTGTTGACCCACTTGTCCACGTCGCTCGGAAACGAAAGAAACTGGTTGTGTGGCGGGGCCCATGTAATAGGCGTCCTTCAAGGCCCAAGCAATTATTTAATTGTTTCATTAGTCCTTGGAAATTGCCACCTTCCGATGGAGTTCACTTTCACCGTTCAATGGAAGAGCGACTGTGGGAACTTCTTTTAAGGTGTTATGAGCTGCGTCACGGGGACTAAACTTAAAAGTGCCTCCGAAAATTGTTTTAAATGATAGAGTGTGAACCGTTCTCTATATCCACTGGCGATGAATTTTCATTCCCTTATGCCGCAAAATTTTGACTTTAAATCACTATGGGTTCAAATGGAGAAACTCTCGCGGGCTCATATTCTTTTTGATAACATAGCGAAATAGACATATTAAAACACAGCAAATGGAAATAGGAACGATGCAATGATGTTAATATTTTCTTTCATACCTTATGGGGGTATTTTCAAGAATAATTCACCAAAAACTGTGGAAAATACTGCTCTAACGGAAACGGCAGCCGCATCACGTGACTGAAGACAATGCGACCCTTGTGAAAGGAGTCAAAAGACAGTCTAAATTATTTGCAAAGTATTAAAATCACAAAATACTTGTTCTCATCCAATATATAAAAAAATCAGTAGAATGAATTATTAATTAATAAGAACTGCTTTGGTGAACATTTCCAAGTTTCGTGAATAGTTGGCACCTTCACTTGACAATAGTCAACGCGATTCACATAATACCTTGAGTGCCCAGCGTGATGAATATCAAAGAATTGCCTCACTAAAGGATCCATCATCCCAGAAAACCGGTACGACTTCTCACGTATCAATCGGCTTTAACTCGCAACTTTCGAGTACCTCCACAAGAGCGGAAGGGCATACAAGGTGGAAGAGTTGCATACAGGTGGACTTGGGAGTCGAGGCGGGTAGTGCAATGGATAGCACACCTGCGGTCAGAGCAGAAGATCCCGGGCTTGAGTGATCCCGTGGCAATTTTCACCTGACTGTTGACGTTGCAAATATGCATCTGCTTCGACAAGTTCCATGTCATTCATGGACAAGACAATAAAATGTAAAAAAAGACAATGAACAACGGCTGTGTCGTTAAAAGAATGAGTTTTCAGAATCACTCTCTTCCGTTGCAAGAAAAAAACAGTAAAGGTTTGTTTCCTTTACTTTGTCGCGTCGTTCGGAAACGTCACAATCCCACATTCTGAACATGTTCCTCCAAAACCTCCTCTGTAAAAGGACCCTGGACGTACGATTTTGTGTCGTTAGAAAGAAAAATTATGCTTCAAAAGCGACACACAGTACTATAAAGCGGTGTCTCTTGTTTTCACCCCACAACCCCCAATTAATTACCAAAGTAATTAAAAATATTGATTGTACGACGAGGTTCGGTGTTGGTAGTATACACAGTATTGCATAAAGAATATGTAGTCATACTATTCAGTTGACATCACGCAGTATTTCAACCCCAGTGCTGGTCATTTTCGGGAATATAACCGGGTTTAAACCCTATTTCAAACTCTGTTTCCTTACGGGCTACTTGGCTCCGCGTCGTCGCCGAGCAAATAAATGTTCAAGAAGGAATAAAAATGATTCAAGTAGGGCACTGCTTGAGAAGTCATAAATATCTTCCATAAAAACAACACTTGTCACAGAATAAACACTTTGTACGAAATACTTTAGGACTAAAATATTATGTAGAACACATAATATATAACATTTATATATAAATACATGTAAATGTTTTTAATATAAAATGTATTCTATTATTTTATAAAATAAATAAATAAATAATAGAATACATAATATATTAAAAAACTTAATATTACAGCAGATTAATTTCCGATTTAATATTTAAGACGAATACAAGAAATTTCTACCATGACCATCATCCAAAGGTTTTTGGAAAAAAGTAAAATTTTATACGAAAAATATCATACAAGAGGAACATGTAAATAAAGCGAATTGGAACACTAAAACTTTTAAAGTACGAGCGCTTGTGGCAGTGAACCTTAAAATGTTACACAAGGCACTGCATCAGTAATTAACTATTATGACTTTTAATTTTAGTTCAATATAAATGTTTGAAAGATAAATCTGTCTTGGAGAATTCTGAGCGCAGCCAAACCTCACGGACATCATATGATGCATCAGTGATTGTCTTTCACATGACAATTTGTGAAAATTTACAATAGACGGAATTACTAGAAATGTATTAAAAACTGTTGTCAACCATCGGCCTCAATGGTATGAAAAAGTAAGAAAGAAAAAGAACGAAAGAAAAGAAAAATGTAGATTTTTCATACCACAATTCAAATGCTAATGAGACACGTGCACAATGTTACGTATCTTTGCAGAAGAGAAGAGAAAAATCATTGCTTTATTTAGCTCCTCTAATTGTAGATACAATACCCATCCCACAGGTTTCGGATGGTTATCCTCTAGCCTAGAATTTTTTATATATTTACAAAGTAAAATATATTTTCCAAATAATGTTAAATAGTTTTGTCTTTAGGTTAAGATCTAGGAAAAGAAAAGAACATGAGTTCATAAACTCCGTTTCCAGTACTTTATCATACAACAGCCTCACTTCATTTATTATTAATAATTAACAAATACAAATATAATTTCTGTCCTCCCAGGGGACTTACATCTAGTAAGTACGTGTTTGGCAAACACGGGGCCCCGAGCTGAGTCTGGCATTACTTCCACATACTTCTAAGAAGGCTCCTTCCTTTCTCTTTCCTGACCTTCCTTGGTCACCTCTTGTTCTTTTCGATCCTGACGCTAGTAGGTTAGGAGGGCTTAGGGTATCTTTCATTTTCCTCGTTGTAATGTTGTGGATTTGTATGTTTTGAGATATGTTTTGGTATGTTGTAATTCAGAAGGGCTTTTAGTGGGTATGGTTGAGTCCTTCGGAGAGTCGCACACGCGGGGAGAGTCATGTTTGCTCTCCTTAGTACGTAACTGCATTTTTCCCTTCCTGTACAGAATTTTAGGGCTCTAACGACCTCGATGTCGACATGAGCCGTAAAGCCCGCTTCCAGTGAGAAATTGACCTTTTTTCTTCAACATCATTTTAACTGGTTTTTTTTCAGACATACTTTTTTATGTATGTATAACTCACCATTTTTGAATCTCTCAGAACCCAAATAAATAATTTAAGAAATATCTTTAGATTGTGTGTTGACTAGAGGTATTATGAAAATTTACCTAAAATTTTCCTTTAAATTTTAGTACAAGATATTATAACCTGCAATTGTTACGAAACCTCGACGTAAAACAGTTTTTGATATAAAAAATAAAAAATACAAGAACGATATTTAAAACATTACATATTAAAAACGGGTCCCTGATTTTTCTCCGGTTTTCCTGCGGTTAGAGACGGATTTTATATGCAGGATCTATTGACTAAGGGCGAAATCTCGAATTTACAGTTATTTCAATAGTTACGATTTATAAATAATCTTTCCCGAATAGTTTATAACAATACGTACTTGAGAAATAAATCTAAACACAAATGAGTCGGTATTTTGTTGATGTAATAACACATAGCTAATTTTTATTCGAATCTGTGGAGTGTGTTGAACTGTTAAATACTCCTAACCCTGCCTTACGATCCTTGATCGGAATTGATGGGATGGTCTCTCGCTTGCTTCCGGAGAGTAAATTAGTTTATTGTCCTCCACGTGCTCATACGCAGTTTGTAACTGCTCTTTGACAATAAATTTGGTTATTTATTTAAAAAATAAATTTCGTATTTTTTTTATTCGAATTTCATTTTTCTATTGCGAATCCTGTAGAACATTTCAATCGCATTTGCTGATGAGTCTCAACTACATCCATTTGTTCCATATTCCGTTCATGAAAAAAATAACAGTTAAATTACAACGGAAATGAATCTCATTATCGCCAATTTTTCGTGCTGCATATGAATTGAAATAAATCAGCGCATCAACAGCACATTTATAATTGAATTAGGACGGAATTCTTGTTTCATTATTCTTGTCTCTCTGTATGTGTAGCATTCAATAAGCTCCCCAACCAATCACTGCCAACTGTTTCTATGCTAATTATTGTTAGCATACTAATATGATTATTAGTAAATTAATAGTATTTGCGATTGGTGTAGTTAGTTTAAATTATTGTGGTGCAGACCAGCAATTTTTATTAGTTATGGATACGCATTCTTCGTATTTTTATATGGATAATGTTAATAATAGGTTAAAAATTATGTTAACAAATATATTGTTATTATTTAACAAATATATCATAATTCAATAAATAATCGTAATTTATACAATGAAAATCTCATGAAAGGTATTCTTCTTTTTTTAAGGCCAAGATCTTGTTTGAATACGAGCAGAGAAATCTAGTGGTAGAGTAGTCAAGTAAATCATTTACAGATCTTTAAGATCTTGGACCAACACTTCATCAAATCACGGAGATATGTATAATTGTTTTATTTATTATTTGTCTAACATTGTTTTAAAAGCTAACAATGTGAATAATAACTTAGAAGAAACATTATTTGATTTGTACCTATTAGTCAACACTATAGTACAAACAAAAAATCAGGAACCCCTGTTAGGGCAATGAACCCATTCGCGCAGTTCGAATTCTCGCTTCCGAGGCAAAGAGACAACGGCGTCAGCGCTGCTGCACCCTTTCATTAAAACGCTTTTAGAATCTAAACCATTCGTCCAAACTTTACGATTTAAACATGTTCTTAATCCAAGTTAAATGCATAAAACAAAAAGAAACAATAAATTTGTTGATGATTGAAATTATTCTCTTAAATTGAAGTATTTCAAGACTACAATTTATAATAATGTTTTTTTTCTCTCGATAATGTAGGTGGACATATGCCATCGCGGACTTCTTAGTAGAACTCTTGCCGCCATTCGTAGTTGTCACCTCTCTCTAACTGTAATAAGAGACTATATACTTATCTTTTTTTCCGTTTTCGTCGACATTTGAGGTCTAAATCATTTTGTTTCTTCCTTTTCAAGCGTTTTAAAATTAAAAGTCAGGCAATGTTCATTCTGAACATCTAAACTATCTTTTTGACAAATTTTATCATGATCGGATCTGTGTTTTAATCGCAATTAAGAAGCAAGCAAACCGACAGACAGACACATTGGCTATCGCATTACGCATTGTGTGTATGTATGTATATATATNNTATATATATATATATACAGCTTTAAATCGCAAGTGTTCCCTGATAAAATCATTGTATCTGCCGTGTCACTTTATTTAAAAAAGTTCTCTGCATGGAAATGGAAGCATGATACGGCTGCCATATCAGAGATTTTTCTACATGATCTAAGTTGGAATATTAATTCTCAACGGTGTGTTATTAAGTCAATGTGATAGAGAACCTCGTTGCGCACATCTCTTCAAAATTATTACGAGAAAAAAATTGAGCGAAAGCAAATAAAGCTTAGAAATAGTTTAATTTAAAATGTTTGTTTAAACTATTTCTAAGCTTTATTTAAAAAAATCACATGTTCAAGGAATAATGTTCTGACAAAGATGTTGTTAGAAACTATGTTAATCATGTTTCCAGCCTCCATATGACATAACAGGTTAATATTTTTGTGTTTAGTCCAAGTAAATCTTTATTATTTTTGATGCGTCAACATTTTGATATTTTTCATATCTGCTTCAGGGTTTACATATTAACACGAACATATCACCATCAACAATACCAATTATGCAACATATATCTCTGAACCCACAACTATTCTTCATATCTGCCCAACATGTTTACAACCAGTAATGCCTGGTGTAAATAAACGGAGATTTATTATTGTCTAAACGCAAAAATATCGTTACATATGTCCAAATGATAACATTTAGCTATCTCCCATTCACTCCAATGCTAACTTGATCGCATCCACTCCCAATAAATAACTCTACAGAAAACGCGTCAATATCTGACGAAGGAATCGGATAAAGTTTCATTAAATTTCCAAGTAAGAAACAGGGGATTTCACTCCTCTGATGGCAAAAATCAGCAAGAAGAAAATGCTCGGAGACATGCAGCTCACAATCTCTGAGGGATTGGTCTTGGGAATGGGTCAGCGCGGTCGACGGGATCCCACTTGAGCATCTTGGAGTAATGATTGACAAGAAGCCGACATTTCAAGACCATGTGGATTACGTAAGAAAAAAAGATCAAGATAATCATCTGTGGGTTCGTGAGAGTAGGTATTAGTAAATATACCATTGGCGTACGACAATCGGTGCAGTTCTATAAGGGAGTTATGATTCCACAAATAGAATATTGCGGCTCAGCATGGCATGGAAGAAGTAGAGACTGACGCCTCAGTGCCTTCAGCATCGTGATTTCAATGTAGACCACTTGCTATATAATTCCCCACTTTTTGGGGCAGAACGTGCGTCCTGGTTGCGGAAGTTTGCAGAGTTCCGGCTGTACAGTCACAAAGATTGGTCAACATACAGTATTTAGTGTTTTTTCAACTCTTATGATTTTTAAACACTATACTCAGAATAATCTATAGTTTGATAATAACTTGTACATGTAAATTTACAAACATATTTGCGTTAAGTTACAAACATATTGACATTATATATGTATTATAACTCGCAGCCAACTTTTTATCTTATCTAGGAACTTTTGCTGAATTGTTTTTTGAATCCGCCTCAGCCTTAGGGCCCTTGATCGGAATTGATGGAATACATCCCTTGTTTGCTTCCGGAGAGTAAAATAGTTTATTGTCCTCCACGTGGTCATACGCAGTTTGTACTGTTTTTTGACAATAAATTTATTATTATTATTATGAATTAACATGAAAATATAATAATTTGAAAGAAGTTATTTTTTGATCATAAATTTCTTGATTAGGCGAAGCAGAAACAGTCTCGTAAGGGTTTAAAAAAACGAGGAGACGAATCATGAATCACAAACCAAGAGACCGTGACAATGTGGGTATACTGAAGAAAGTGGATGAGGTGCAGAAGAGATGAGGTACCAAAAGAGTAAACTTTGTTACTGTTTTATTATAAGAAGTGTAACAAGAGGAGTGTACAAAGAGAAAGAGCGTATTAAACTCAGGTAGTAGCCATTGTTTCGGCACACATAATTCCACCCAGCTAGGAATAAAGTATTCCCTAAGTGAGGCTAATTGTTTCTTAGCACCTGCCCGCGAGGCTACGCTCGGCACCCTCTCACCCCCGAAATGCGAGCTGCGGTGGCTGGCCTTTGTTCGGCGCAACACCTTTCACCCGAAAAGCGCACAATTCCTGCAACATTCACTTAGGAAAATTCGCATTGAGCATTAGCATTGAGCCTCGTCAGATGGCCGTAAGATGGTGCTAGCAAATGGCCGACCTTTCACCTTCCTGAGCTGTTTTCAGCCTAACATCCCTCTCAGTGTTCACCTCGCGCCCACCCGATTCGCATCCTTTCTCAGTTCTCATAACGCACCCGCTCAAGTCGGACGCATACTAAGTTCTCACTACGCACCCGATTTCAAAGTCGGTTCCTTCATTTCTAAGTCTGATTGCTTAGTTATTTTATTTAAGTTTCGATTCGTTATTATAGAGCGAGTAACATCGGCGTAGTGTTAAACTACATTTAAGAGCACATGCACAAGTTGCCGCACGCGACCGAGATTTGCTCCCATTGTGCATTTCGATTCATGTGCGCATATGCTTCAAACCATTGTACTTCAATTCGCGCCCGCCAATTTAGCGTGTGCATCATTGTATTCCCATGCGAGTGCGTGTCCCGGCACTTCAAGACATCGAGCTACAGACCGAAGGCAACGCCAGCTGGACTCCTAAGCTTGAGTATTAACATTTAAGTTCTCAAAGTACTGTGTTTGGTGACAATCCACATATTGAATGTGTGTGGATGTTCATGATTGGAACCAAGAACTGCTCCGTTATAAATAGTTACATGTGTTCATTCGTCGTTAATTATTTCAAGTTGACTTGAATCAAGAATTGCTCCTCAAGTCTAGAGCAGAACATTTCTTTCTTGTTGCGAAACAAATCCCCACGGATTATATCAAATTCAGAGGGAAAATAGCATATAAAACATTACGGAGTGGCATGAACTTGAACTCTTACTTAAATGCACCCGTAATAAAGAAACTGTAATCCTAATTATAAGTCATTTGGTTGTTTCACATTTCTTTCAATATATCAAATAGTATTTGTATGTAATTATGAAATACGTAATGTTGTGTTGATCAAACGGCACTATTGATATAAGGATTCTCATTCTAATCCTAAGTCTTGTTGACTCTTGAATATTCATTTCATTCTATTAAGCAGCAATTGTATATTTATTGATACTTAGATTCATACTTCACCATTCAACTTCATCCAATTTTTGATTGCTCAATTGTTTCTCGTTTATGTATTTTTAGTTTAATATTTCAAGAGTCAATTAAATGTTTATTGCATTTGCCCCATACATGTTGTGACGAGATTCGGGTCAGTAAATTTATGAGACTTAATTTTTGGTCTTTTTCTTTAATTTACCTTCCTCACATTGCTTCCTCGGAAGCTGGTCCTCCGTCGGCACAAATCTGTTGTGTTCCGTGGCATCCGCCAGAGGATTTCCACATATTCAACTCAGCCACGTCGCTCGCGGAACAGCCATCAAGCTGAACTTTTGAATAAAATGAAAAAAAGAAATTCAGATATGTTTCATACTTCGGATCGATACTGTGAACAACACGTCATTATATATCGCTAGAAGTTTCCGTCCAATTAAATTTCAAACAAATTGTTATTTTTTTAATTAAATTATCTCAAGAAATTGAATGTACGTTTCAATTTAGCTCGTAATACAATTAATTTCAAACACAAATTAAAAAAATAATTAGTTAAAGAGTTCACTGATAACGCATGAAAAAGTGTGTGGTGTGCGAGCGCACTCTTTGACCAAATTCCTTTCGAATTCCTCTATAGGTACATTTGTTGTTTTAATCCTCATCGTGATATGAACATAAACGTTTCCATGGCTACGCCTATCGTCCTTGTCAGAGGAGGAACGAACTGCTACATAAAATGTAACTGAATTATAAATCATCGTGAATCGTCATCCTTGTTCAATCCTCGATTAATCCTGCATTCACAGTTCATTCTTGCGTAGGAGTCCAATTTCTCGGTTATACTAACACCAATCAGTGGTGAAAACTTAAAGTGACAAATAGTTATCCATTATTTTGTTTCTTCACTTAAAAGTAAATGTGGACTTCGTCAAAGTTGACCTGAGACGCAGTTTATGAACGTGCTACCGGTCCATTTTAATACGTATTCTATAGCGAATTATAGTAGAAATAGTCTATTCATGTAAGATGACGTCCCGGTCCTTATCCAGACCCTATTTTTTGTACCGAAACCACATTCGTGGAAATGGGTTAAAAATAACTGGCGAGTAAAGAATATTGAGAAGTTATTCAATGCTCGCAGCGAAAGAGGAATGTGAAAGTGGAGCAGCTTATGCGACTGAAGGCGAAGATCACACAGAGTCTCTTCCTCTCGCTGTGATTGAGATGCCGACGGTGGCAGACAAAGGGCTTGATCCATAACATGTGACTTGCCATAAAATTTGCCTTTTCGCCGGTTATAGTAACATTTGTGCGCTTTCGCTCCGTCTCTACACTTTTCATTGGCTGAGAGGAGGACTGTAGTAGAAATAATAACAATAATAACAATAATTACACACGGTTACAACGAGAAAGAAAATAGATTTAACAAATTAATTATCTCATATATTGTATGTGTATTCACATCATATATTGTATGTGTATTCACATCATAAATACATACAGAAACACATTTTCGCTTACAAACAGTTACAGAAACACACTCATACGTACAAACACACATATGTCATTACTCCTCCTACACCCTTAGCGTAAAAGTAATTGCTATAACATAAATAAAAGAAATTTATAATTTTAAAAAATAAAACCAAAACAGAGTTGCTGAGAGGAATCATGTACACTTCACTACACATCACTGCACTTCTTCACGTATGTTCATATTTCAACGAAACATTTTACTCTTTTTGCTTAGTTCGAAAGTGTTGCTGCAGGTAAGTTATTCCAGTCTACAATGAATGGTTCTATTTACAAAGGAGTATTTACCAATATCCGTTTT